>JBAMBK010000650.1:0-142199 GCA_037043435.1 Drosophila suboccidentalis | reverse complement strand
CTCCATTAAGGGAACTTTGCTGTCAAGGAACCATTTTTTGGCTAGCTTTAAATAATGTTTTGGATCATTATCCTGCTGGAACTCCCACTTTAACGGCATTTCCTTTTCAGCATAAGGTAGCATTATACTGTCGATTATATTGACATACTGGGAGGCACTCATTTTTTCCCAAATCCAATGAAATGGACCAACACCAGAACGAGAAACGCATCCCTACAAAATTATGTTTCTACCTCCATACTCAAACGTTTTATTTGAGCACCTTGGGTCGTGGGGAGTATTCTTTTGGCGCCTAACATGTGGTTCCCGATCAGATCCAAACAAATTGATCTTAGTTTCGTCTGACAACAACATATTTTTTCAATTTGGAAGCAGTAAAAGCACCTGCGCGAAATTTTCCCGTTTGCTGATGTGTTTTTTACTAAGGTATGGTACCTTTTGAGCTATATGGCTTTTAAAACCGTCATCAATCGGCCTATATCTTATAGTGCGACTACTGACCGTTGCATTTAAATGATTTTTTAGAACTTCCGATGACAGAAAGTGTTTTTTTTTTTATTTTCGAATAAGGAGGTTGTCGAATGGGGTAAACTTTTTTCTGCGTGTTTGTGGTTTTTTTTATAGTAAATCGCTGAAAACATTTTTTTTATAAATACTAGGAGTTGTAAGAATATCTGAGATTGAGTTGCCTTTATTTTTTGAATCCACAATATGTTTCCTTTCAATAACAGTACAATGTACGCCACGACCCATTCTAAAACGAATAACAACAACAAGCAGAGCGAGATAAAAAAAAAAGTTGTTTAATGTCTTCTTCTATCTTTAGTTCATGAAATGATACCTATAAAACTCGATTTCAACCTTTAAGACACAAGAAAATATCAAAATACTAATGCGTTTCTATTATTTTTTCCAAGACAAAAACGTTGCCTTTCTACAAATCAGTATACACAGTTTATAATTCTTACGAAAGAGGTCTAAAAAGGTATCTTAAATAGAGCATTGCTATCCTGAAACCAAGTACACTGGTTTTCATGGATGAAATTAGCTCCAGAAACGAAATATTTGGTCTCAAATGTGAGCAGCCCTGTCGTTTCTATTATTTTTTCCATAACTGTATACAAAGTAAAAAAAAAAATTGGCATTCGGCACTTTGCGCAAATGGGTTCAGCTTCTTTGCACCTAAAAAATTACTTTGTATGTATATCACATTGCTTTATTGGGCTGTTGAAAAAACGATATTGCCCCTATTTCACAGATTGTCTAACGTATAGCGTTTATTGAGACATTGAAACATCGGCCGTAAGACAAACTAAATCAAGAGCCTAATTAAAACAGATTCTGATTTTGAAGGACAGCTCCTAGTTTGAATTATTCCATTGTAGGGCTGTCATCTGTCTGTCCTGTGTAGAGCTTTTTTGCGATTAAGTTTATGCCGATAAGGAAATACTTACGCGCTGCTGATAAGCGACAAAAGATTAATGAACAACTCTAGACAAAATAAACAACAATATTTAGATTTAGCAACTACATTGCAACAAAGTATCACAAGTAAACATGGCAATGCATTTGCTGTTATTATATTTTTACTTATTGTTAGTCATTCGTTTCAGTTCTCCGCTGCAGCTGAGCAAATGCTCAGAACGTGTGTGCGGTTACAAGCCAAGTTTTGTAATACTCAA
Organism: Drosophila suboccidentalis; assembly: GCA_037043435.1. Classification (NCBI taxonomy): domain Eukaryota; kingdom Metazoa; phylum Arthropoda; class Insecta; order Diptera; family Drosophilidae; genus Drosophila; species Drosophila suboccidentalis. The sequence continues at coordinate 140,517 of JBAMBK010000650.1, read as the reverse complement.
CGTACTTAGGTAGGAGGCAGGGGATGTCCTTTACACGTACATAAGTACATACATTTATTGTTTCCAAAATGTTCCTCGCTCTCTCTCTTTCTTTTTTGCTTGTCTCACTTACACTGTTGCCTGTTAACAGAATAGGAATCTGTTTACAATGGCGTTAACAGACAATTTTAAGGCTAAAAACATTTAAATTATTTGTATTGTGTATAAAACAATGCAATCACCAAGTACGTGTCATCTGCACCTTAACTACATATATAAACCGTATCTTAAAATTTGAGCCTAAAAAAATTAAATCGCTCGAAATTTTAACACAGCATATCAAGAAAAATAGGCGGCTCTCAAGCATAAATACATACATATAATACTTGCATATACAGCCATGCTCATACAATTGGCACAAAAAAAAAAGTATATTCTATTCGTCAATTTCTCAAAATGTTTATCACTTGCTTTTACAATTTTGCATGCAACTGTTAATTGTGTTCATGTACTATATGATTTACCATTAATTGTTCCGATATCCTTATTGGGTTTCCGATATTTAATTTTCGTTGGCCTAGTGTGACTTTTGGGTGCTCACAGAATTGGCACATAAAGTTTGAGGCGTGGTTTTTTTCGTAAAGGGCACTTGGTTTTCAAATTTTTTTCTATATTTCGTTAAATTTTATTAAATTCAATTTAATTTATGCAAAAATGGGTAGCGGAAAGACTTGCAATGCTTAAAAACCTAGCCTTGTTTATAAACTTAGTCAGTCGATAAAGAAATCGGCTGAAATAGCTCAGAACATAAAAAGTTTCAGGAAAATTGTCAATAATACACTTGCATTAGTCCAAAGGAGTACTTCATATTTAAATGAAAACAAGGTTAAGGAGCCAAAGCCTCAAAAGACCGATTCCAGCATTGACAGGATCATAGTGTGAAAAGTAACAGTGTCCATTTTAAGTCGGTTCGTGAGATTGTGGTGGAAATCAATTAATAATATGGTCTAAACCTATCCAGAAATCTAGTCCCCAGAAGATTAATCAAAGCATTGCCCTTTGGGCCTATCAGCAGAAGAGTACCGCTCCTGTCAAAGCTGAACATAAAGAAACGAATATGCTTTAAAAAGGCCTACAAGGGCAAAGGTGCACCATTTTGAAAAAAAGTGTTGTGGAATGATGAAAACAAAATAAATTAGATGGGACTTGATGGGAAACTATTTTTGAGCCGTCCAAAAATCCAGGCTCTTTATACAAGATGCACAACCAAAACCATCAAGCATCTATGAGTCGAATAATGTGTTGAGTTGCATTTGCTTGGCACGGTGTGGGCCTGCTCGCCTAGGTTAATGGTAATATGGATCGATTTCAATATTTAGACATTTTAAGGAACTCAATGGAACCTTATGCATTTGAGATTATGCCTGTGAAGTGGACTTTTATGCCCGACAATGACCTTAAGTATATTTATGAAGTGGTTGCACAAGGAAAAGGTTCGGGTTATGGACTCTCCTTCTTAAAGCCCAGACTTAAATCCTATTGAGATCCTTAGAAACGATGTTAAAGTGGCCGTTTCCAAAAAAAAATTTAAAACTTTGGATGATTTGTGGGCTGGAGCTCAACAAGCTTGGTATTAGATCCCAAGGGAATCTTGCCAAAAGCTAGCATTGAGTATGAGTCGAAGATGTCAAGCAGTTATTGATAATTGTGGATATAGTACCAAATACTAAAGCCGAGTATTATTTTCCTTTCGAAAACATCATCCGCTAATTTGTGAAATTTATTTGTTTGAAAATGTGCCAATTATATGAGCAGGTAAATTTTGAGTTTTTCGTTGAATTATTTCATTTTTTTTTAAATAACAGATCTCAATTGAAATTTGTTTTCTTTTTTAATAAACTAACATAATAGGCTACAAAATGCCATTAAACTTTTGTACCTTACTATTACTATTTAATAAAAAAAATCATATTTTATTTGTTTATTTTATTTGTGCCAATTGTATGAGCATGGCTGTATGTACATATGTATATTCATCTGTAGCTTTCATCGATTCCTAGACCAAAGGGGTTGCTATGCAGATACTTTAACCGGCTGACACAAAAAATAAACAACTTATTCAATTTAGCAGCCATTTTAGCATTCGCTTTGGGCGCGGCAGCCGGATTCCTAAGGAGTTTAATATATATGTGTAATGGAGTCGAGTTTAAGTTGCCCCTTCCCAGGCCCCCCACAAAATCTGCGTAACTGTTACTTGCAGTGCTACTGTTATTTAAGAGAACTGTTACTGCACGTGCACGTGCAGGCGTCTAAGTGTATGTCACAAGATCGCAGAGCAATTAAAGTAGTACCAAACTTACCGCAGTCCCTTCCTCAAAGGCCACTGCCTCGAATGATTTTTTTTCGAAAATTTCTAATAGATCGTGTAAATCCTGTTGAGTCACATTGACCATATCGTTTAGCGTTATGCTGCACATTATTGCGGAGCTGCATTTACTGTACGTTTTGTGTGGGTGTCACGTTCGTAGGTAAAATTATATTTTCAGCACACACACACAATTGCACACTTATTAGCAAAAACACAAGCACACACAATTAAACGCCAAAAAAAGGTAAGATACTTATGTAAACAAATTCTGTTCTTGACTTTTGGTCTTCTTTTTATCTACGTCTTAGCCAGTTTTTTTTTATGTCCACTTTATCGTTTTCAAGTTTGTTTTTGTCAACGCCTTGTTAGGCAAAACGCGACGTCACCAACTCGAACCGCGACGTCAGCAGGGAACTCGGCATCAACGTTCGAAAATAAAACATAAAATTGTACACGAATTCTATGAATTTCAAGAAATTTTATTAAATAATTACGCGCTGGCGTTTATTTTTATTTTAATTACGACGTAAATTGCGCACACGGACCGAAAACACACGTTTAACACACGGGACTAGAGATGTGCGTCAAGATAGCAACGGTTCACTAGCAACGAAAAACGGAACTTGGTTCATGAGTCGGAACCAGTTATGAACTTAAAGTAATGATGCAGAATTGTAGAAAATTGATTTATCTATTGTTTAAAGCAATATCTTGGCAATTTCAGCTTTTAAAATGTGTGAATCAAGTGAATAAAGAAAGTGAAAAAGAGAACATTTTCACCATTTCTTAAATAGCTAAGGTCAGGAAGTCTGCTACCGAAAACCGCTAATGAACGATTATAGCGTGTAGTTTTACCTTTTTAATGGTACCATTTTCAAGTTTTCAGTTCGTTTTTGAGATATTTTGAAATGAGCGAAGCTACCTCGGTGAAAGTCCCATACAAAATGACCGCCAAAATACATACCTTGTTTTCAAACCATAATAGCTTATCTCAGAAAGCTTGAAGCAAAACACATATTAACGTAAAGCTACAAGTTTGGGGATGCTATTGCAATTTATTTAGAGAAAGTTTTCAGATAGTTATTTAGAAAATAAATTAAACTTAAATCAACCCCCAAAAAGTTCATGAGCAAGTCCTATCGAACTGGTATCTTCAACGTGAACTGAACTACAAAAAACAACGTGGCAGCATTTGTACATAAAGAGAAGAGGTGCCACCTTTTTTGTGTCTAACAAAAAATCGTTGCTGGATTTTTGAGTGCAGATAATTGTTTTGCTATCAAATGCACGGTATTTGGGACTATTTGCGCTAATTTTACAATCATTTTGATATGCGAATCATCAAATTCTCACAGCTAGTTATTGAGAAATTTGTATTTATGTATTTTTACCATTATGAGTTAAATAAAAACCCACAAAACAACGTGGAAGCTGTTGCATACAGTGAACCACTCATGTCTTCATACACCATAAATTTGTCAAATTTGCGTATAATAAATATGTCTTGATGCGGGTTTCTTTTATTAATCTTTTATTCACTTAAATTCTGTTCGAATGATACACAAATTTCTTTAACCCTGGTTACTTAACGGGCTAAAGAAATTTTTGTATCATGGCACTGTTATTATTGTAATGGTAGCGATTGCATTCGAAATAGAATAGCGGCAGTTAAGCTGAAGTCATTTCCAATAATACAGAATAAACATTTTCTTATATAACGACATATACTCTATACAAAATATATTCTGCTCTGCTGCTAACATTTAATGCCATTTATCGCAAACACCAAACCTGACCGATTGTATTTTGATAATTTTTATCGAACTATTGACTCAAAAAGTTGCTCCTATTATTAAATGTTGACATAAACAACAAATTCCCTCTATCAGGGGTGCTACAGAAATCGCAGCGTTTAGCGTTTTCAATAACCTTGTCGAACATGGCTGCCAAAAGTGCTTTCGGACGAGCGTGTTTTCACCGACACTTTTTCACCGTCGGTGAATTTTGCCATTTACACCAAAATTCCATCGGTTTTTGTTTTTTAGGGAAGCTCGCGCACACTTTTTTTTGTCGAAAAGCACAAAAAAATACCAAAAAAGTATCGATCGACAAAAAAAACCGATGGAATAGAACGTGTTCTATTTCCATCGGTGAGCGTCGTTTTTTCACCGACGCTTTAAAATTTTGTGTGTTCACCCGACACCGACAGTTTTTTGACAAAAAGTGTCGGTGAAAACAAGCTCGTTAAGGGTTGACACCTTTTAAGATTAAATTATACAAGGGTTTGGTTAGCAACTTTTTCAGGTTTATTATTGCAGAACAATAAGATTATAATTATTTTCCGTATCAATTTATAAATTTTACTTTATTTATAGAATAATTAATTTTATTTAGCTGAAAAAAATGTAAAAGTAATTGGCGCGAGAAAATAAAAAATGCTCAACTGCTCTAGCAACTGTCTGCCATTAGTCTGTCAACACTTCGTGACAAATGATTTCACAAATTACACAGTAATTTAAAAATTTGTTTTGGTAAAACTTAATTTACCTCAAAAGAGCTATTTTTTAGTGCTTAATTTAAAGAAAACTGAAGTGGTTTCATAAAATTTTTACTTCAATTTCATACCGCTGTGCCACAGGTCAATCCGCAAAAAATTTTTTTGCGCAACGAACTAGCGCTTACTCAGCTGGCGGTTGATGCTTCCACTTAGTCCGATTTAGATTTTCGAAGTTAGGGTCAGCGATGCCACATGTTTTAGTCAGAAATCGAAATAGGGTATTTAAAAAAAATATATAGAACCATTTCAGTTTTCTTTAAATTAAGCATTAAAATAATAGTTCTTTTGAGATAAATCAAGTTTTACCGAAAAAACATCTTTTACTTATTGAGCAATTTGTATAAGAAAAATTTACGAAGAGTTGCCAGACTAATGGCAGAAAAAAAATTACAATCTTATTGTTCTGCAATAATAAACCTTAAAAATTTGCTAACCAAACCCTTGGATAATTTAATCTTAAAAGTTGTCAACCCATAGGAGCCATGCTCGAAATGGTTATTGAAAATGCTAAAACGCTGCGATCTCTGTAGCACCCCTGACAATCGGGTTTTGTATCTAACGGACATTGGTCACTAGACGTTTACGCCGCCGCGCCACGCCGCCGATTTTTGGTCTTTTTGACGCGCCGCCGCCGAATCACGAAAATATCGGCGCGGCGTCCGGCGTTATAGCTTTTAATACAATTTTAAAAAGCAGAAAACAAAAAAATTTTGAATTTTTTTTTTTTTAAATCATTTAGTTTTTTATAAAATTACAAATGTAAAATCAAGTCTGTGAAAATGACTGTAAATTGATTTTGAAAAACTTTTTTTATTTTAAAAAAATATAAAAAATTTTCTGTGGTTGTTTTTTTTTAATTTTAAAAGAAAAATTGTATTAAATTACTGCATACGCCGCCGCCGCCGACAAATTAGACGGCGGCTTCGCCGCCGCCGTCGCCGGTCCTTTCTGCCGGCTAAGCCGCCGCCGCCGGTTATTTCTGGCCTCCACGCCGCCGCCGAAGCTAACACAATCGGCGTAAACCTCTATTGGTCACACTCAACACAATTTTAGTTCGCGCACACTTTATTTTTGCCGAAACGCGCAAAAAAATACCAAAAAAGTGCAATGTTAACGTATTGATATTAATGGAACAATTTGTCGCATTTTCCCCGACACTTTAAAGTTTTGTAATGTTCTCACGACACCGACAGCTTTTTAACAAAAAGTGTCGGTGAAAAAACGTTCGTATGACGCCAACTCTAAACTTCCGTTTTTTTTTAAATTCATTTTTCTGAATTTTAGAGTGTTAACTTTTTTTAAAATGAAATAGGTTTAATTCAAACCCCTCCTTTTTATTACCGTCTCCTTTAAGCTTGGTATGGACTGATGCAGGGCTTTACTCTTTTTGCTGAAGGCAGGCAGAGAGACTGTGCTGCCAATGCAACACAAAAATAAAAAGTTAGGTGGTGGCACTATTGCGTCAGCTGTGACTTGCACAACCGATTTGTATAAAATAATGTCGAAAATAGAAGCTCATGGAGGAATACATGCGATGGCATACAAAATAAAATAAATGTTTATTTAATAAAAAAAAAATACAAATGTATTTAACTTATGTCCACAGAATATTTTTATTTTCGATTTTGCTTATATTCTACCAATATTTTCATCGTTATTAACAGTATTTTAATGACTGTTCTTTGTTCTCACTTGTGTGCCGGCAATTTGAATGGTCTAATGTCTAGAAAAACTTTCATTATTTGATGATTTTTCTAGCCCGGTCAGCCTTTTTTAAGTCTCCATACTAAGCTTTAACGCCACCTCATTTTTTACATGGAGTCGAGGCCTAGACGAACACATTTTTCTTCAGTCAATTCCAAACTTTAACAATTTTTTGTGCTTCATCAGTATATCCCTTAGCCCCTTACCTACCTACGATATTCATCTAGGACTTTTCGCGTATCTTAAGTTTTTTTTTTTTTTTGCATTACAAAAATATATAATTAATTATTAAAACTTGAAATACAGAAAACTTACAACGTTCTCCATTACGGGAAATGTTAAACCAAGTGTGGCCGTTTTTCTGGCCTATTACACATTTTGTATGAAACAGCTGTGATATAAACTCTAATTTCAATCTGTTTCAAAAATACCCCTAATGAATAGGACACCAATGGAGAAGCAAAGCAACTGACCTACAATTAGAGACCTAGTTTGGTCGTTCACTTCGGTTAACTGTACCCAGGGGGCTCCTTTGCACTGAAAAGTGTGCGGATTTGGTGAGTCGCTCTCTACGTATCCGCTACAAACTCTAACGTTTTACTCATCATGTTATAGTTTTCTGCTGCTTACAATTTGTATGTCTGCTGTAGGGAAATTCTAGTTGGGATTCTGGTTGGTTCTAGGTGAAACTCTGGTTGAAATTCCTTTTCAAATTTCCCATTCCATAGAAACCAAACCTGCACGGCATTAGAAATAAGAAGTCTACTCATGTTTTAAAATAATCATTTTATTTAAACATCATTTGTCCACAATTGTATATATTTTAGCACTGATAAGAAAATAAAGCAAAAGATTACAAATATGGTATTTATTGTATTCTTGTATAGTATAAGCTATGTTTATTACGTTATTTAACATTTATATTTATTTTTCCGCATTTTGAACGATTATAAATGTTATTTTCGAGTCTGGGGTTAACAATACTTCATGACTTTGTGTGCGAACTCTCATCATTAACAACTCATCCGTAGGATCAATTTGGTTCATGCCTCTCTCCAGCCTGCCCCTAATCTCTTGAAAGAGTCCCACAAATTTCACGGATGCTTCATGTTCCATTGTGCTTGTTACTGGATGTCCTAGTTCGTTAATAACAACAATGTCACGGATGTTTTTCTTTTCTTGGATTTGTCTGACTGCTTCTTCCACATATCGACGTGATCGGGGTGACTAAAGATACAAGTTAATGCAATAAATAATAGTTTTAGTTGAAACTAATTATTGTAATACCTTTTCTGGAGTCTTTTGAAACATGTTAAGTTAAAATATCGGTTACTTTTTAATCTGTATATTTCTACTTTTTAAGTTGCACTGGAAAGTTTCTAAGGTAACGGTTGTTATATGGGTTTCTGGGTCAAAAAGATAGTCGGTTTAAATACCGCTGTTAAATGTGACCACATCACAAAATACCAAATGGATTCCTAAAACTGATTTATACTATATTTTATATAACCAATAGTTTAAATTTTTGGTAACAGTCTAGAAGCAGTAGCCAGTCTCAAAAAAAAAAAAAAAAAAAAACAGAAGGAAGGCGATTTATGATGAATTTAGGTAAAAATAATTTTAGGGGGTCTCCAGTAGTTTTTTTTTTTAATTTTAATACAAAAATGAACATATGATTGAAAACATTCACAAAACAACGATGCAAAAGCTCATTTTGCATTGAAAATTTCCCAATTTCAAAATTCAATAAAAAAAAAACTAGTGGAGACCCCCTAAAAATTGTTTCACCTAAATTCATCATAAATCGCCCTCTTTCTAAGTGTGTGTTTCTTTTTTTTTTTGGAGACTGGCTACTGCTTCTAGACCTTTACCAAATATATGTATGCACAAGTGTGGAAGCCTTATAAATCAGTTTTAGAACTGCCACTAAAAAATTAACTATTTCATTATCGTTTTTATAAATGCAGTAGAACTTATCGTTTATTCGATTATTGTTATTGCACGATGTATCGTATTTTTCACTAAAAGAAATTTGGTCACACAGCTTTATCGAACAAACAACATTTTATTTGCAATTTGTTGCAAACGATAAAGTTAAATTTATAGTCGTGATGGTAAGTTGATTTGCCACTTGTTTATAGGTTTTCTTATATTTTCTTTCATATACAGTCTCAAGAAGTCGAGGAAACGCTGAAAAGAATTCAAAGCCACAAAGGTGTTGTTGGTACAATTGTCGTCAATAATGAAGGTAGGTAAAACGATTCGATTTAGTTAACTTTCTGACGATTTCGCATGCCTCATTAACGCAGAGTTACCTTTTTAGGTATTCCGGTGAAGTCAACGCTAGACAATACGACGACAGTTCAATATGCTGGCCTGATGAGTCAACTGGCCGACAAAGCTCGAAGTGTTGTGCGTGATCTGGACCCGTCCAACGATATGACATTCCTTCGCGTTCGCTCTAAAAAGCACGAAATTATGGTTGCGCCTGACAAGGACTTCATTTTAATTGTAATCCAAAATCCAACGGATTAAATGCTTTCGATGCGAATAATGCGTTTTATTTTCTTATTCAATATTAATATTAATTTAATAAATGGTTCCAGTTAAAGGCAGCTTGAGAGATTGCAAATCAGCTATCATATGATGAATTTTTTAAATACAGCTTAGCTTTCCGTTCATCTGATGACATCACAAAAAGACGACGTTAGCATTGTAGATAATTTAACAAACACATTAAGGGTATTCTTGAAACAGAAAGTTTTTGATAAGATTTCGTTTAAGAAAACTCAATCAAATGACTGTAGGCAGTAGTGATGTAAATTTGAGTAGAAACATCGATGAGCATCGCATCAAAATGAAACATCGATGTTGGTTGATGCATTGGGTCGAAACATCGATGCATCGATGTATGTCCAATTTTTAAAAAACCATACAATTTTTAAAAGAAAAATATAATTTTTTAGTTTAATAAAGCTCATTTCTGTTAAAAACGTATGCTTTCATATCAGTTTAAAATTTTCAAACATTTTTTATCTTGAATATATAAACACAAACTACAAGAAGGCTCTTTGATGAGAACTTTGAAAAGACATTTGTAAGCCTTCTTGTAACTATAGTATCTCTGACCAATTTTAATAAATTTATTCACTTAGGCATTTCAAACACTGCCTCAAATTACTATAAACTCACTGTTAGAGCGGCGAAAAGAGCGTACTGAATGTGCGGCAACCGATGTTTTGCAAAACATCGATGCATCGCCATGCAACATCGATAAATCGACATCTACAAAAACATCGGAAAACATCGAGAAACATCGCTAAGAAAACATCGATGCTCGATGCATCGATGTTTTTTTACATCACTAGTAGGCAGGCTGTCAATTGACAATTTAAATAATCAATTTCACTGATACAATTTAAAGAAAGATTCAAATTTAAAGTCAACTCGCATTGATTAGAACTTGGTTTTCCAGGCCGATATGTATTTTTGTACGTCATTTATTTTTTTAACTTATAAGCTTTTCACACGTTATAAATATGTTTGTATTTCATTTAATTGAAATTTAAAAAGTCGAGTGACATTCTTTCCTCAACATTTCACGATTAGGCTTAAATTACCACATCCCTCCTGATTAGTATTGACCGATCGGTATATAATTCGACCTGATCGGACAGTCATGGCAAATTTTCCATTCTTCCTGTGTATATATGCTAGTCGCCTTCACACCCTTCGTGTTGCTTTCAGACTGCCGTCCGCAGTGATATAATAAATATCGTTCGACAACTGCTAATTCTAATTCTCGTGACACGAAGTTCAAATGTGAATTTATATTATTTGTCAATTCAATAATAATAAAGTACAACTTCAATAAACGTAATAAAGTATTGATAAAATAATCAAGTTCATTTTAAAGAATTGAATTCTAAATAAATTAAATAAATACAAAAATTGACAATAATATACAATATTGACAATAAAAATTCGTGTGAAAATTTTTAAAAAGAGAAATACACGGTAGAAAAATAAATTTTGAATGATGAGCGATAGTGAACAAAACAGAACCACTGAGCAAGAATGAACAATTTGGAAGGAACATGTTCACTTCCTCACTTTAGTGAGCAACTCTTTTTGGTTCACACACTCATAAGCAACCCAACACTAGTCTGTCTGTCGACAAGTCGTGTGGTGGTAGTGGTGAAAACTTAAAAGTTTTAACAAATGCATTTAATATAACGCTTAAAGAATATAAGTGATCACAATTTGTGATAAAAACTCTTCGAATTCAGCGCTCACACAGTGTACGCGTGTGCAAAGTAACAAATAAGAAATTTAACAAAGAAGGTAAATGTGAAATTGGGCGTGCAATAGTAAAGAAAATGGCGTAATCACGCACTCAACCAACAAACGACAACGCAAACGGAATTTACGCTCCCCAATCAGCCAGTCAGCTTTTAATGGTTGTTCTTCCAATATTTGATTAAAAAACCAGAAATATATGTATACATACATACATGTGTGCATTTAAAATTGGTGTGAATGTGAAAAGTGCTTTAATTTGAGCACATAGCAGCGTAAGCGTTTTCAACGCAACTTTTTTGTGCAGCCATATTTGTTCCGTGAAAAACGAAAATGATATGTACATATGTCTGTGTTCCTTATATGTATGTATGTATCATAATACATACATACGTATAAAGAATTAACTGAAAAAAGAATCAGTTCGTGTCAGATCGTCGTCCCGTTGTTCGCAAACTTAAGCAATTTTCAACGATTTGTACAAAGCAAAGTCGATACGTTGTATTATGTACAAATTTTGATACATAAATACATACGTACGTTCAATATCGACGATGGCATCACACAAGAGCGCACACGCATACAAACACAACCAAACCTCATGCACGCACGTTCGCACGTACTACGTAGAGACAATATGTATGTAGATATGTTTGTATGTATGTTTCGACAGCGGCTGGTACATAACAGAGAGTTGAACACATAAGGGCTGGCTCAATTTATAAATAAGAAGCGAAGCATGTGCTGCGCAGCAACTGCGCTGTCGCTGTCCATCGCTGCTGCATTGCAGCGCAAGGGATTTTATTACGTACAGCTCGAGCGACAACAGCTCCGTCGTTGGGTTCGTTTATATTTTTGGATATTTACATACATATACGTATGTTTATATATACAAATATATTATGCGTATATGTATAATACATGAGTCTCAGCGCATCTAGGAGAGCTCTCATTATATACATATGTGCAACGTAACGTAAATCGCGACGACATAAAAACAACGTAACGCTTAACGGTTCAATCCCCACCCGCAACGAGTAATCCATGTATTTTTAACGCATATCACATATGAGGTACAAAAACAAAGTCAAATTTTATTTTGAACTGAATTAATTGTTTACGATCCAAGTGTCATATATCTACAGTCAATGTATGGAAAGCTGTTGTGATAGATTAATTGAATGATGTGATTCAAATATTAACAAATATTGTGAGTCTGAACAGTGAAACTTCAATAACGAATTCTTAAGTGTGAATCACGTGAAAAATACAAATACACTTGCGAGAAACAGCACTGTCGCAGCAAATAACAAAAACTGTTTCCACGAATCAAATGGGAAAGATAACATGACTCAAATGTGATTTTTTTCCTTAGTCAGCTTTGAACAGATTGAAAATGATAAATTAATTTAATGAAATGAAAAAAAGGATTTGAAACATTTCCAACCATTGTCCATTGTCCAAAAATAATAATAATAACGGACTAGATCTCGAAATTCCTTTCGACAACTCGTATTTTGTCAATATCTTATCAGGTATCGCGTCAGGTGTACCTAATTACGATGCACATACTCCTACCACATTACAAATTGGAAAAATATCAATCGATGTCCCGACGTATGGCACGCTTTGCGAACTGCGCACCAAGCAATGCATTTCGATTTTATCATAGCGTGAACTATTCACGATAGTACAATGTTGCTTTTTATTATAGGTTGAACTTTCGCCCTTTCGACCGTCTAATAGATATCTATTGTTGTCAGTGCATTGTGGCTATACCAGAACAATTGTACGTGTAAACAAATTTGTCAGATTTTGTTCTAGTTAAATTTGTATATTATTTTACTTATTAAATTTGGTATTTGCGGTATTTGATTAGAGTATTGAACTATAAAGCAAAGTTTTAAGTTGTTTTTTGTTTTCAAATAAGCATTACATCAAATATTTGGAATGACGTTTGTTATATAAATTTTGAAAGCTTAAATTGTAGGGTATCTACATAGGGAAGCAGCTGCCGTGCCCAGTTCGATCAAAAGTGGCCAGCGTGCTGCCAACTTTATTGCCGCAGTTGACGCTGCAATCGCAGTAGCACAAAAAACGCACAACAACCCCAATGAGATACACACATATACATGTGCACATACATACACTCGCGCACAGTTGAATATAAGCTCTCGCACAAAGAGGCGAGTGGCCGACCAGCATCAACAGTAGCAACAATAACAGCAGCAGCTTTCTTCCCTTACTCTACTTTGCAGAAAGCAAACTGGTTTTCATCCCCGTTGTGCAGCCTTTAGTTTTCATTTGATTATTACTGTTGAATCGGTGGGGAAATGAGTCCCCAGAATTTACAAAATGCCCAGTTGATCTTGAGCTACATTAGCCACCAAATCTTGGGCAGCTCTTAAATTTAGCGGCTTGTTAAGGCATAGCAAAAATACTGCAAAGTAATCATATTTATCAGCTAATTAGTCAGATGGGTGGGGGTCGCTGAAACATGGAGATTGGAGCATGTGCTTGCTCGTGTCTATCGAAGTGTTGTCCGATGATATGGCTCGTAAATACACGTAAAAACTTTGGTCTACGTGTGTAAATATATAACTGGCTTTATCGCTGAGGCGAACGGAAAAACAAAAACCAAACACATTAAAGTTAATATAGCAAAAATTATTTTTGGCTTTGATTTTTCTTGAGCGACATAAGCACACAACAAATTTGCACAAAAATATCAAATTTTCATGAAAACGAATTTCGTTAAATATATTGTATGTATGTATTAGTTCGCTTTAGTGATTGCAGCTTTGAATCAAAAGTTCGGTTTTACATCTACAGATATGTCCATATAGGTGGACTATTTGGTCGTGAATTATCAACTTGTAATTTTGAAAAAGATTAAAAAAAAATAAAATTTTTACTATAAGAATTTATTGTGTTATACGGTTTTTAGTGGGACTTTAGTTCACAGACAACCGGTTTTCGTTCCTAAAATAAACATTCACGCGATTGCCTCGAAAAGATTGAAACACGTTTCATACCAGCTGGATAGCAAAAATATTCAGGATTTTGATACAACACCTGCCGGAACCGACTAAGCTACCTGTACCTACCTTCCTGCGAACAACTTATTTGTTCAAATATTCAAACATATTGTCATGTGTAGTTAATCATCTCTCCTTAAACAATCAAACTTTGACCCAACCACTTGTTTCATCAGTAGCATGGATGCAAAAAAAAAAAGTATGTGAATAAAATTGAAGCACCAGGAGCAAGAAAATAAAGTAGATCAACACAATAAAAGGGCTACAAAAGGAATACTTTGCTAAAATTTAAAATTGGAAAAAAATATTTCAGAATATGTAGTGTAACTCCACTTGTGCATAGCTTCGTCTGTAGCTGTGCTCTCATTTTAAAAGGAAATACAAAAGTCGCCGACGATGATGATGTTGACGACGGAGAGACCTTTTATTTACTTGTTGGCATAGGGAAACGGCGACCTGTAATCTGAGTACGGTGAACATCTGTTCGATCTGAAATGTCTTTTTTCGAGCACAAAGAAGATTTCACCAAGAAATTATTGGAACACACATGCAACGCTCAACTACTAACTCAATAATACACATACAAATATATGAATGTATGTATGTATGTATTGTGCATTTGGGTGCATTTTATATAAGTACATCGAAACAACTCTTAACGGGTGTGTGTGTGTGTGTGTGTGTGTGTGTACACTGTATGAAAATACACAATGCAAAGTGTGAAACAAGACTCTTTTTTCACATACGTACCTGCTTTATTTTATTCCAGGTAAATCGACGTCGACGACAACTGAATACCTAAAAGCAACAGAGCAACAACAACTAGAGGCAACATCGACGCAGCGGCACGCAGAATAAAGAAACAAGGAAACATTTGCACAGAAACCAACAAGCAACAACGACAACAACAACTACAACAACATCAACGGCAGCACAGCAGAGCTCCGACAAGAAAAACCACTTCAACAAAAGAGGATAACATATTGAAAGAGCTCTGCACACTCGCATACAGGCATACGCAGGCTCACAGATACAAACGACAACGGAGCTGCCAACTCACACGTATAAGTACGTGGGAAAGTAAACCGACATCTTTTTACGACAACGTCTCAAAGTCGTATAGTTTTGCAATCAGGCAAGAGAGCGAACAAGCTTGAGCTTAGTTGGAGAAGCAAGCAGGGCCAGAGCCAGCCCTTTGATAACGCAAGCAGCACACACGCACACTCGCGCACTCTTACGCCCACAGCGCACAAGCAAGCGATCAACAAAAAGAGCGACCTCAGCTGAGCAGTCAGACAGAGAAAGAGAGAGTGAGAGCATTAACGTGAGAGAGTCTGGTTGGCGTCAAATCTTCGTTGTGGCTGTTGCTTTTCGGTGTTTCTTAACAACCGTTAAAACAAACTTCGGACGCACAGCAAAATAACGACAGTGGCGAGTCTAGCATCGCATTCGTGAAAGTGCGTCGTTGCTGAGCGTGAGCGGGAGCGTAAACAAGAGTGTTTTTCAACTTTGAAATCGAGCACTCGACTGCATTTACGAAACAACCAGTGTTGCCACATCGCTTAAAGCAACATAGGCATATGCAAACGAGTAAAATTAATAATAACAACTAGAAAGAGAATCACCTAGCCAGGGAGCCACACACTTCAAACACTAATCACTCCAGACTCCAAATGAAAACGCTAGTGCTCAGTCCAGACGATCTGCAGAACTTCAACAAGTTCATTTACGATCCGAAGTCGGCAGCCCAATTGGCCGCTAGTGCAGGCGCCATTGCAGCAGCCGCCCATGGACATGGACAAGGAAACGTGCAGCTAGTGACTGGTGGGGCGGCAGTACCCGTCTCAACAGTGGGCACAGTGAGCGGTGCGGGTACTGGCACAGTAAACAGCGCCAATAAGCTAATGGCACTCCACTACTATCTGAACCACCAGGGCAACTATGTGGGCACCCAGCCAGCGATTAGCCAGTCGGCCAGCAACAGTACAGCAGCTGTACATGCGCAGCAGCAGCAGCAACAGTTGCTTGCCCAGTCACAGACGCAGTTGAAGCAATTGCAGCTAAAACAGCCAACAATACACCAGCACCAGCAGCACATTAGTTATCACCATCATCATCCATACTACCAGCAGCAACAACAAACGCAATTGAGCCACAGCCATCCAGCCACACATCATGCACAACACAAGGTGCAGGTCCAAGCAAACAGTCAACAGCAGCTGCAACACCAACATCAACAACAGCAACAAAGCCAACTGCCTGTGCATGCCCTGAATCAGAATTCTAATTTTTCGGCGGCCAGTTCCAGCACGGGAGGCACTGCTTCCAGCCATGCGCCCACGCAGCAGTCAAACGGCTCCAGCGTTTCTCCCACAATCATCAGTCATCAACCTCGTGCCGTTGTTGCTGGTGGCAGCAATAGCAACATAGCAGCTGCTGCAAATGCTCTGCTACGTGCGACAGCAGTAGCAACTGCTCCAGCATCGTCAACGTCATCATCATCAGCGTCGTCATCCTCTTCTACATCGTCCGCCTCATCAACGTCTACATCCGGCTCCGCCAACTGTGCCAAGAAACTGAAAACTGAGCCGTTGCTCTCGCAATACAATCAAACGGAACGCCTCAACTTTGCCAACACGTATATTGTGTGGAGTGAGGAGCACTGGCGCCGTGTCATCTTCCACGACGAGCGGCGCTTTAATTTGGACGGCCCAGACGGTTTCTCTTATTACTTTCACGATTTACGCAACTATGAGCGCAAACTGTCTCAGCGACCGCGCGGCAACTCAGTCTACATCTACCTGATGATCTGTGTGGGCGGGCCCATTTACCTGGAGGTGTCTTCCGCCAAGCAACGGCCCGAGTCCTGCATTGAGGCGATCATGCGAGAGCGTCCAAACATCGTCAGCAAACTTGGCGGCAATAATGAGTTTGTTTTACAGGATCACAATTGGATGTCGCACGCCCTGCCCACCGCCCAGGAGCTGCTCAATGCTGAGGGTCTTAAGACGCAAAAATGGCCAACAATTGCACACGATTTAAACATCATGGAGAACATCTGGGGCTGGCTTATCCGCGAGGTGTTCGATGGTGGACGAAAGTTTTCGCGCAAAGACGACTTGATCTTCCGCATCAAGGAGGCGTGGTCGCGTTTGCCTCACGATCTGATTAACAATCTGTATAGCACGCTCCCAGAACGCATCACCGAGCTGTATTACACTCAAGGCGTCTACACGAATTGTTGACAACCGACGCTGCAAAGCGTTGGATGTGATGAGAGTTATTCTAAGGATAATGATGATGCTGGGAGTGGACTGGGACACATGACAGTGGCACATGACAGAAGCTCCCTCACATGGCAGCTGCTAACACGCATCACGTTTTAAGTGGCCCGTTAAGCTGAGCCTAGGACTAGAACAAGGACGAGGGCGTTGGCGATCGCAAATCTTTTCGTACATTTAACTTGACATTTTTTGTGTATAGCTTTAAGACGTGGGCGTGCAACTGCAGACAGGAGCAACCGAATCTAAACCTATATCTGTATCTGCTGCTGTCCGCATTCGATAATGATTAGTTATGTATTAATATAAAACTTATAAATAATGCGAGATTCCCGAACGCCACGTGTGGCAACACTGACAATGCCATGGGGATATCCTCAGGTGTGCCAATGTTGCCATGCCGCTTTGTAATTAGTGTTTTTATGCAACTGCAGTAATCCCCCAGTTCCTCCCCGTACACATCCCTTTCCTTAACCCACACCCCCTCCCATTTAGTTGTAAGGTCTATATTTAGTTGTCTTTTAAAATAGCCCCAAACTCCCCCTCATCCAAATCTCCATGTATCCCAAGAAAATTAGTTACAAAAATTCTATTATTTGAACTTAACTCATTTTGTTGATTGTTTTTAGTTATGCAAAAGAAGGAAATAGAAAAGTGCGAACAAAATTAATGCAAAGCGAGAAAAATAAACTTGTAACTAAAGTATTATTTTAAGGCATAGTTTTTTGTTGTAGCAAAATACTTACACAAAAGAAAAGAAGGAAACTAAAACTCTATCATGTAAAATTGTTTACGAACAGAAATTATATATAAACTAATTATCAATGTAATTAATACATACCTATTAAAATTAAACGAAAGAAACAAGAAAGAATGCAGAGAGAAAGCGAGAGCAAATTAATTTAAGTTCAAAATCAACAAATTGGTAACTCTGTAGAGAATAAAACACAAAAAATACTTGTGAACTTAGAAATCATGCTGAATACATAAAAAACTCAATTTATTCATTCGAGCCGACCAGTGGAAAGAGCAGTTCCAATTCGGGCACGGAATCACGTGCTCCTGCAGATCATCCTGCCTGCCATTAACAAAATGAAAGCAATCCACAATAATAATAGACGACTCGAGCACTTAAAAAGTTTCCTAGTGATGTTGACCTTTCCGGTTAATAAAAGGATTGAGAACATATATAATGTATGTACAATGTATACATATATGGGGTGCTTGCACTGACAAACATACTTACATATATATAAAGTACACACAGACATACAGTGGCTTTCAGCCTATTTCGCCCACTACATTTTTATCTATGTTGCGTTTTTATTGCTTGTATCAGATATAATATATATAAAAAGTAAAATGATAAATATATTTTGTATATGATTAAACATTGAAACACAAATCTGCGATTATATTTTATTTTTGTCTCCTCAATAAAATAGAAATTTACTTAAAATTGTAATAAATAAGATTAGTGGGCTAAATAAGTTAAGAGCCACTGTTTGTATACATACAAACTAGCATACGACGAACTGAACAAACAAATTTGCAGGCAACCAATCTAAAACATAGAATACAAAATCAATAATAATAAACTAATATAATTAAACTATGCGAAAGTATCTTTGAAGCAAACAATAACTCCCAATTTGTAATTTCAGCAACTGATGTGATTTTACTTTTGTTTCTTTGCATTGAACTCAAATTGTCAAAACAAAAACAAGATAAAAATCAACAATCTTTATACATACACATAATACATATACAAAACGGAATTATTATTATTAATAAACAATGAAATGCAATTACCAATAAAAACTACCAGCAAATACGTAAAATAAACAAAACCAATGCATTTACTTATTGCCCGATTAAAAAAAACCAATCCAACTTGGAAGATTACTGGGTAATTGTACTGTTAATCATACGACATTATCGTTAATTTGCACCAACTATTCATTGAAACTGCTTGAGATTCTATTCGGTCTGTATCAAAAGGTTTTTAGGGGCCGTTGCCCCCCCTAAATTCATAACTACCATATTTAGCTTCCGAAACGCAACCAGAGTAGATTTTAAGACTGCGATTATTTTGTGGCAATTTTTCTGTAGCCCTGCTATGTCGATTGCTAATAATTGCTAAAATAACACTAGTTTACATATACAGGTGTGCTACAGAAATCACAAGTGAAAGCGAATTCAGAAAAAGGAAATTTCGCTTCGAAAATTTCTCCGTGCCACAGAACTTCGAGTAATTTATTGTTTCTAGCATGTTCACCAACCTTTTCGAACTAGGCTGCTGGAGTTGGCCCCTTCTCAGATTAAATTTCCGAAGGGTTTATTTAGCAACTTTTTTAAGTTTATCATTGCAGAATAGTAGGTTTTTATTTTATTTCTTCATTAATAAATATTATTTAATTTATTTATATAATAACACTAGTTTACAGCCAAAATGCAAAGTGAATCAAAGTATTTTTTCTTATGGACTTTGCCTCGCTAAACACGAAAATGGCACTTAACATTTTTTTTATGGAAGCGTTTTCGAAATATTCAAATTTTTTCGAATTTTCGATGTTACTCCAACACTTTTGGATATATTTTCATTTCTACTTATCCGATTTGGCCAAGCAAGCACTTACATTAAAGGTTAGTTAGTTCTCTTCAACTTTCTCCCATACAGTATTAAGATCGGTTCAGCAGTTTAGGTGCTAGCGATTTTAATAAGTTTGAAAATGGGCGATTTTTGTGATTTCTTGACTTCGAAAGCTAACATATGGGCTAATCCGAAAATTTTTAAACCAAGGGCAAAAACTTAAAGTTGTCAAAAAACTGCATGTTTTTTTATAATAGTTGTTTTTTGTTATAACAGAAAACTTTTTCAGGCTTCAAATTACAAAATCAAAAAGGTTTTACGGTGGTTTGGTTGCTCATGGCCGAGCCTAATCAATTAATTCCTCTTTTTGCCTCTAATTTCAATAATTCTTGGAAAGAAAAGGGTATTTTCAGTGTCCAAAAAAGTGGGCAAAACGGTCGTCTGTGTGTTTTGCGCTAAGCTTATCTTAAACTTTGTTTAATTTTCTTTTATTCAAGATAAAAACTACATCGAAAAGATATTTAATATATATTCATAATTTGATAAAAAGTGTGGGTGTAAAAAGTGTAACGTCCGCAACGTAACGTCCGCAACAGACAAAAACTAAGATTTTTAAATAACGAGAATACTTATATTATTTTTGATGCTGAATTGATATGGTCATTTATTCATTTTTTGTATCAGGATATTTTTTGTTTATTATGCAAAATTCGCTAATATAAAGTTTTTATCTTAAATAAAAGAAAATGAAACAAAGTTTAAGATGAGCTAAGCGCTAAACACTCAGACGACCGTTTCGCCAACTTTTTTGGCCATTGAAAATACCTTTTTTTTTACAAGAATTATTGAAATTAAGAGGCAAAAAGAGGAATTAATTGATTAGGCTCGGCCATGAACAACCAAACCACCGTAAGACCTTTTTGATTTTGTAATTTGAAAAAAAAAATGAAAAAGTTTTCTATTATAACAAAATACAGCTATTATTAAAAAACATGCAGTTTTTTGACAACTTTAAGTTTTTGCCCTTGGTTTAAAAATTTTCGGATTAGCCCATATAAATTATTTTAAACAAAATTTTGGCAATAATAAATCGTTAGCGGCGTTTTCTCAAAAACCGCCAAAATGTGAGAATAAAAACCTTTTTTTACCTGTGTTCTTCAGCAAAAAAGTTTACAGGTATGCTTAAAAGCCCTTCGAACTACCTTTTTAACGATATATAGATCGCATCTGTAGCTTCTATCGGTTGGTTGCTATAGGGGTTAAATTTTAGGGTTTTTAGCGATTTCCCGCTAAACTAGCGAATTTTCGGAAAAGTCGTAGAACAAACGTTTCTAGATTTTTGAGCGGGAACAAGTCCTCATTCAGACTTCTAAGCTATAAGAAAGATTTGATATATTTTCAGTTAACTGGTAATATCTTCCAAACCCCTTGGCTAAAAGTCATGTTTCATGCATTTTCTCAAAAACCGCCAAAATGTGGAAAAAAAATACCTTATTTCACCTGTGGCTGTTTACCTATTTTCTTAAAAAAAAAACTTTAAAGGTATGCCTAATAGCCCTTCGAAATACCTTTTAAATGATATATAGATCACATCTGTAGCTTCTATCGCTTGGATGCTATGGGGTTAGCGGTTTTTAGCGAATTCCCGCTAAACTAGCGATTTTTCGAAAAAGTCGTAGAACAAACGTTTCTAGATTTTTGAGCGGGAACAAGTCCTCATTCAAACTTTTAGCTAAATCAACGATTTGATCCAAACAAACAAACAGACAAACTGACTTTTCATCTCATTTTTGGAAGACGACTAAAAATTTCAAAATAATTTATCTTTTGAACCAGTAGTCGGATTTTGATGATTGAGGTGTCATTCGACGCGTTTTTTTGATTAGAATAGTAAAATATTAAAAGGAAAATCAAAATCGCTCCAACGGCCCCATTTGCTCCAATCATTTAAATTTTTTCCTTCCCACTTACACCTGTTTATCTCACGAACCAGGTGAGTTTTAAAAAGTCTTAGTATGCACATTTGTAAGTTAAATTGATACCTTTCGATCGGTATATAATTCGACCTGATCGGACAGTCATAGCAAATTTTCCATTCTTCCTGTGTATATATGCTAGTCGCCTTTCGCACCCTTCGTGCTGCTTTCGTCATTAGCGCGGACTGCTGTCCGCAGTGATAGTAACCCGACTTTACCAAATTTGTCAGGTAGTAAGAGACATTTCCAAGCATACAATCTGTAAGTTTGGTTAAGATATCTTAAGAAACAAAAAAGTTTTTCATACTAAGCATTTTCGTGACATTTGACATTTCGCAAAACGCCGTCTTATTGCACGATGAAAATGTCTATGTTGTGTGAAAAATTTAAGCTTTCTATTTTTCACCGTTTGGGCTGCACGTTGATTCTCAGTCAGTGCAGTCAGGACAAAGAGTTTTATATACATACTAGGGGGCTCCGCCGCCTGCTCGCTTCGCTCGCCAACCCCAGCTCGCTTCGCTCGCAAAATTGAAAAGAAGGTCTTTTGTTGTTCAGCTAAACAAACTTAAACTGCTCGCTTCGCTCGCCAACCCGCAGCTCGCTTCGCTCGCAAAAATTTAAAAGAACTTCTCTAGTTGTCCGGGTTTAAAAATTAATACAATATAAGGGGGTCCGTCCCCTGCTCGCTTCGCTCGCAAAATTGAAAAGAAGGTCCTTAGTAGTCCGCTTTAACAAATTTATATAATACTAGGGGGCTCCGAACCCTGCTCGCTTCGCTCGGAAAATTGAAAAGAAGGTCTTTTGTTGTCCAGCTTAAACTTAAACTGCTCGCTTCGCTCGCCAACCCGCAGCTCGCTTCGCTCGCAAAAATTTAATAGAACTTCTTTAGTTGTCCGGTTTAGCAAATTAATACAATATAAGGGGTCCGTCCCCTGCTCGCTTCGCTCGCAAAATTGAAAAGAAGGTCCTTAGTAGTCCGCTTTAACAAATTTATATAATATAGCATTTTTCGTAAAAAAAACGGAAATATTAAACTTCCGCTGTCCTCGGTTTTAATGTTTGATGTTGAACTTTGCCTAAAAGTCATATTTAGTGATTTGGCGGGAAAAAGCTAAATTTGGCGAAAAAAAGCTAAATTTGAGGAAAAATTCAAAATTTAGCAAGAAGAGTTAATGTGTGACTTTTCTAAGAACATCTCTTGCAACAACAGAGCTTTTGATTCTAAAGGTTAATTTGCATCCGATTGTTCCTATGGCAGCTATATGTTAAAGTAACTCGACTTTGACCAAATTTGGCCAGAATGTTAGAGACAGCCCCAAACATACAATCATTGAGTTTGGTTGAGATATCTTAAGAAACAAAAAAGTTGTTCATACTAAAGGTTTTTTTCATCCGATTGTTCCTATGGCAGCTATATGATATAGTCATCCGACTTTGACCAAATTTGGCCAGAATGTTAGAGACAGCCCCAAACATACAATCTGTGAGTTTGGTTGAGATATCTTAAGAAACAAAAAAGTTTTTCATACTAAAGGTTTTTCTGCATCCGATTGTTCCTATGGCAGCTATATGATATAGTGATCCAAATTGGACCAAAGTTGGTCAGAATGTAGGAGACAGTTCCAAACATACAATCATTGAGTTTGGTTGAGATATCTTTAGAAACAAAAAAGTTTTTCATACTAAAGGTTATTTTCATCCGATTGTTCCTATGGCAGCTATATGATATAGTCATCCGACTTCGACCAAATTTAGTCAGAATGTAAAAGACAGTACCAAAAATATAATCTGTGAGTTTTGTTGAGATATCTTAAGAAACAAAAAAGTTTTTCTTACTAAGCAATTCCGTGACCTTTGACCCCGATTTAACCCACTTAGAGGTCGAATTTTGCAAAACGCCGTCTTATTGCACGATGAAATTATCTCATCTATCCTTTACCGTTTGGGCTACACGTTGATTCTCAGTCAGTGAGTCAGTCAGTCAGTCAGGACAAAGAATTTTATATATATAGATTACACGCATATATGTAAGGAACATATTTTTGTTTCAATGTGTACACAGAAAAAAAAATAGAAAGAAATTTCTTCAAAAAGTCACACGCATCACACGTTTCACAATGAAGTGAAGTTTTTCTTTTTCAGTGTACACAAAACGATAAGACAACAACAAAATACATTCGGATTAGCAAAAGCAAAACGACGCAATGCAAATGTTTTTGTTTTGCAGGCAACGAAAGTGAACGGAAAGCAACAATGCAAACGTTGTTCTTGTTTTGCAAGGAACGAAAGTTGACGGCAAAGCGGAATGTCAAAATTGTTTGTGTAATTGTTCAATGTGCGCCAGAAGCTTACCAATGTGTATTCTCAATTGCTTCCCATATCCTATCTGCAATACAAAAACAAATGAGCGTCGTGTGCATAGGCAATGGGCACCCCTGTTTTAGAGTATACCACGAGATCCAATTAAACGATGTCGCGAAAAACGCTGGCTGTAATACACTATATGATATAGTGGACCGATTTCAACCAAATTTGGTCAGGATGTATATGACCATAACAGATGCTGATTTTGTCAGATTAGTTGAGATATCTCAAACAACCAAAAAGTTTTTATACTAAGAGTTGAATTTCGACTAATCGTTCCTATCGCAGCTATATGATATAGTGGTCCGATTTCTATAAGGTACTTGAATATTTTCAATCTGCAATCTGGGACGATTTGTTACCTCTCGAGCCCAAAAATCACAAAAAAAAACCGGATTTTGGAACTTATTAAAGTCGCTAGCTTCTGAGCTACTAAGCCGATCTCAAAAGTATATGGAATAGAAAGGAAGTATAGGAATTAATAACCTTTAATTTGAGTGCATTTTTGGTCACATCAGTTAATTAGATCTCGTGGTATCCTCTAAAACGTCGGAAAAACTTAGAAAATTCGGGAAAAAGTTAATCAGGCCTGTTCCGAATTTCACTTTCGATAAGATTTGTCGGAATTGAATTTCTTTAAACTGCTGTAACACCTTTTCGGCTATATTCAACGGATTGATATTACTTTGAGTTGATGAGTTTAAGTCCGATAAAGTGAAAAACAATAATTTTCAAACACTTCGTCTAAATTCAAAGTGAATAAATGCATATCACTAAATGCTAAAAAGTAAAAAGTGAAAACCGGAACAGGCCTGAATATTTCGAAAACGCTTCCATGAAAAATATATTAAGTGCGATTTTCGTGTTTAGGGGCCAAATTTCATAAGAAAAGTGAACCGAGACATGAGAAGCGAAATGGCTGTAGACTAGTGTAATAAATGTGGAAGCGTGAAAAAAAAATATTTTGCCCCCCCCCCCCCCTCATTGAGAACCCAATAGAACCTGAAGGCATCCCAGTAGAACCTGAAGGCATGTGGTGAACAAAATACACGCAGTCTTCTGCCGGAAAAATTGAGTGGCAAAGCTACAGGCCAGTTTCCGCTACGTTTTCAGGGCGAGGCCGCTGAAAGGTAGCCGAAACTTTCTTACACATTTCCGCAGTAATTTTTGCTGCAAGAAAAAAAGTCCCTAGGGACTGCAGCTGCAGCCAACTTAACGTTGCAAACGACTGGCAATAAATATCGAAAACACTTTTCATAAGTTTCCAACCATACTATGCTGTATTTCTCTATGGTTAAAAGAATTCATAACAAACGTAATATATTGAATAACTTATTTTATTAATTAAGCATTTTTAAAATATGATAAAATTATGTTTTATTATTAAATATTATTATCGTGGCGGTTATCGATAAATACAAAGGGCTGACAATGCTATTATCGGCTACCGAAGACATTGCAGCCCTTCGTTTGTGTATTTTGTCATTGTGCAGAAAGTGAAAAATATGGTAAGTTTTAACTATAAATATATAAATTAATGATTATTTTCATTGTATTTTTAACCTTATAGATCGCCTGACTTAATTGCCCTATGACGAAGATCATAGCTGTTGCCAGCAAGTCGAGGAGAGCATCACACGTAAGTAAATTACACAAATAATCAATTAGACACAAAATTTGTTATAATTATTGTATTTTCTTTGAATCAACTTGTAGGAGGCTCTTTAGGAGGCAAATCGACCAACAATTAGGTAAGAATTAATCATTCTAATGCTCTTCCAACAAACAATTAATTGATTCTAAATTTCAGATTGACCCTTCAACCGAATGCTGTGGCCAGGAGGAATTAAATAATAAGTAAAGTTAGTTTTAAGTTTTATTATAAGTGAACTGATATTAAGTTTAAAATGAAGTGCATTAAAATAAAAAAAAGTTAATAAATTTCTTGTGTGCATAATTTTTTGCGCCAATTCGGCACAATTTCCCAGTGGCCTACAGCCAGGGCAAAAATTTCCCACCGCTGAACGTCTATGTAAAATTTTCCGTACGTCTTCAGCGGGTACCCCCGCAAACCGTGCCGGAAAATTTCGGCAGGTCTTCAGCTAGCGTATACCGAATTACCCCGGCCACGCTAATGTAAAAGCGAATTAGAACTTTACACAAAGTGGCTGCACATACCGGCTGCAAGTTCGGCTGGAAATCTGTATACTTTTCCATACAAAAAGTGCTACTGGGATGTGGTGAACAAAATACACGCAGTCTTCTGCCGGAAAAATTGAGTGGCAAAGCTACAGGCCAGTTTCCGCTACGTTTTCAGGCCGAGGCCGCTGAAAGGTAGCCGAAATTTTTCCACACACTTCAGTGGTAATTTTTGCTGCAAGAAAAAAAGTCCCTAGGGACTGCAGCTGCAGCCAACTTAACGTTGCAAACGACTGGCAATAAATATCGAAAACACTTTTCATAAGTTTCCAACCATACTATGCTGTATTTCTCTATGGTTAAAAGAATTCATAAGAAACGTAATATATTGAATAACTTATTTTATTAATTAAGCATTTTTAAAATATGATAAAATTATGTTTTATTATTAAATATTATTATCGTGGCGGTTATCGATAAAAACAAAGGGCTGACAATGCTATTATCGGCTACCGAAGACATTGCAGCCCTTCGTTTGTGTATTTTGTCATTGTGCAGAAAGTGTAAAATATGGTAAGTTTTAACTATAAATATATAAATTAATGATTATTTTCATTGTATTTTTAACCTTATAGATCGCCTGACTTAATTGCCCTATGACGAAGATCATAGCTGTTGCCAGCAAGTCCAGGAGAGCATCACACGTAAGTAAATTACACAAATAATCAATTAGACACAAAATTTGTTATAATTATTGTATTTTCTTTGAATCAACTTGTAGGAGGCTCTTTAGGAGGCAAATCGACCAACAATTAGGTAAGAATTAATCATTCTAATGCTCTTCCAACAAACAATTAATTGATTCTAAATTTCAGATTGACCCTTCAACCGAATGCTGTGGCCAGAAGGAATTAAATAATAAGTAAAGTTAGTTTTAAGTTTTATTATAAGTGAACTGATATTAAGTTTAAAATGAAGTGCATTAAAATAAAAAAAAGTTAATAAATTTCTTGTGTGCATAATTTTTTGCGCCAATTCGGCACAATTTCCCAGTGGCCTACAGCCAGGGCAAAAATTTCCCACCGCTGAACGTCTATGTAAAATTTTCCGTACGTCTTCAGCGGGTACCCCCGCAAACCGTGCCGGAAAATTTCGGCAGGTCTTCAGCTAGCGTATACCGAATTACCCCGGCCACGCTAATGTAAAAGCGAATTAGAACTTTACACAAAGTGGCTGCACATACCGGCTGAAAATTCAGCTGGAAAACTGTATAATTTTCCATACAAAAAGTGCTACTGGGAAGCTGCCGAAGCCCTTGTTAAGAAGGGATCCTCCTTAGCACGGTCGAAAAGTATAAGAACTCGTATCGTTTTCAAATTTTTATCACAGTTTCATGAATATTTAAAAAGTATATGTGAACATACATTATAAGAGGAATTTTTTCAAGATAATAGAAACACTTTTACTGTGTAAACGGACGCCGCTTTTATATCTTCTCGCCTTACGAGTGTCTCCACTGTGTACACTTTAACGTCCTTAAGGGGGTCTAAACCAAAAAAAAACACTTTTTTTTTTAAAGTGTAGGATAGTACGCTCTATATGACAGGGCCCTTTTTCTTTAGAAAAGCTCAAACTTTAATTTTTTTCAAAATTGAAAGTTAAAATTGTTACACACTCGCTTAAAGTTTTTGCGCTTCAAAGCACCTCCCGGCCCGTCCGGTTCAAATTCACATAACTTCGTAAGTACTGCAGATATCGACTTGAAATTGTTATAAATTATTCTTGAAGAGTTAAGCAATCGAATACAATTATTACCAAAAAAAAAAAAAATGAACCCGCTTTAGGAGGTTCCCCCTTAAATAGTGCCAAGCTTTAATTCACTCTCCACTTGTAAATTTTCCCATTTGACTTGACAACATCAATTTGGGACTTCCTCTTGCGAAAAATATGACCTGCTTAAATGTTCCAGCGGACTAAAGGTTAACTCTTCTCCGGCTGAAAATTGTTCTGAAATAGTGGCCTGCGTCTCTCACTTACAATACGTAGCTTCCGCCTTGTAACTCTCGTACTGTACACAGAGAAGTAGATTACTACCCAATCTCATCCTTTTTAAAATTTTAGATCAGTTGGGTGCAATAACAATCGATAAGGACGGTACAGCGTTTAGCAGTTGATGTCGTTGAGTTTCTTAGCTTCTTTTTGTAATTCGACCAATTCCAGGTCGGATTTTTCGCATTCTCGAAAATCTAAAGTTAAATGTTACTGGTCTAAATTGGATTTAAATTTCTTAGAAGCTTTCATTAGAATAAAGATCGATTAAAGCAGATAAGTGTATTTTGGAACCACATCAAAAACAATAATAAAAAAGCAAATCCATGTTGACCTTTGCCAAGGCTTTTGTCCCTATTTATTACCGATAGAATTCCTTGTTAGAAAATATTGGTTTAGACGAGCAATGATTTATCAATTTTGGGAAAAATATAAGTTTGATCAGAAAATTTTTCAAATATGAGAAAATTGACAATAACTCGAGAGATTAGCAAATTGCCAACACTTATTCAAAGCTGTTCATATCTCAAGAGAAAAGATTCACTCCAAGATTAATATGTTCAAAATTTGTTGTTTTAAAATGTTTATTGCATTTGCGTGCGGTATAAAAATGTCAATTAAAATTCGTGTGTATATAATATTTTAAATAGACTATAATATATACTCAAATATGAGTGTGTAAATATATATGCATGTGTATTTAAAATGTATAGAATGCTAGGCACTTTAATGTTCCGAAAATGTTCAACCTCAGAAATGTGCGCAGTTTCATGGTAAATGGATACTCAACTATAGGAATACAGTGTATACTTGTTATTTGTTCTTGATGTGAGCGCATCCTTTAAATACTGTTGGGATCGATGTGCATGAATAATTATGCTGGAATAATGCTGTGCACACAGGCGGGACTGCAAAAGGGCATGTCCTGCTTGACACAGAAGCGGCCGCCGATAAGTGACTTGGAGCACTGGGCGCCGGCGCATACAAAACATTGGCCGTGCCAGTGGATGTCGCCCCAGGCGACGCCCTGATCGGCTGGTCCGATGGGCAGTTGGCAACGTTTGCAGGTCCCAGCATAGAACTTATCGTAGCACTTTAGGCACAGTGGCATGTTTGACTTCTCGTCGGGAATGTACTGCTGTCCAGCTAGCGGTTCGTCGCACTGCAAGCAACAAAAGTGCTTTATATGGTAGGTGGCGTCCTCGGCGGCAGTGTACTCCTTGGTAAAGATCAGCTCATCGCAAGCCTTGCATCGAGGTATCTTTAACTTAATGGCCAAATCGCGACCGCAATAAACTTGACCATGATGGAAAAAGTAGACCAAATCGGCAAGCAGCTCACGGCAAGTGTGACACTTGAAGCAGCCCGGATGCCATGCAATCTCTTTGCCCGCCCGCTCTGCCTTGACAGCCACTTCACCAAGGTTAATACTTAAGCCGCAGTCGCGACAGTTGATGCTGGGCGCAGGAGCTCCAACGGCATCTGCAATATAAATTGAAGAAAAACAATGAAGTGAACGGATAAATTGCGGTCTACTTGCCTTTTGTTCGCTTGTCGTCGCCTAGTTGGAGCTGTTGAAACTGGTCCGACATGCCAGCGCAACTGGGATACATGTTCATGTTCTCAATGCCCGGAATAGTTGTGAACTTGCCCAGGCTGGCAGTGATATCCTCGCCTGGATGCCCTGGAGTTGATGGTTTCGAGCTAAATCCAGAGTCGTTGCTAGCTGAATTCTTAAGCGTTTCGCTGCCGTAACTGATGTCACCGTTAGCAGCGTTGGCCATGTCCGCAAACAACTTGTCAATATCGTCCAGCAGTTGCTCATCATTCAATAGCCAGTCGTGCATTTGCTTGAGCGGCTCCAATAGCTGGCACTGATCATGTTTGATGCCCTTGTCGTGCAGCGTCTGGAACAGACGATTGTAATAAGGTGCATTCGCTACTGCCGAGTGCAACATATGCCTGTCCACGCCCACGCGCTGGAGTTGCGCTTTTGTTGCTGGCGCCAATCCCTGCAGCTGCTGTAAGTTGCCAGTGGCCGCTGGAGTTGCCTCTATGATAACCGAGGGTGCTGTTCGCCCAGTTCGCGCCTCCTGCAGCGCCTGCTTTAAGGGCTCCGCCTGGACGATCTGGGCAAACACCGGATCGCGATCGTAGTTAATATGTGCCGGCAATCCACAGTCGTACAGGATAGTGGATACGCCGCCAAACTTGACACGTCGCATGGGCGTGTCCTGTCGCAATTGAGCACCAAAACGGGCGTGCACCGGATTTTTAATTGGCAGTGGCGAATGAAATGGAGTAGATGTAGAGGATTTCAATGGTGTTGTAGCCAACGCTGGCGGTAGGCAGACCGTGTTAATCTCGGCCTTGAACTGCGGATTGCTAACATATTCCTTGCGAAACTCCGCAATTGGCCCCAGTATGGGATCGCGGGAAATGTTGAGGTTCTTCGCCTGCAATTGTACGGAGACAGGTGAGACAATGATATGCAAGTAAAGGTACTCTGATTTCATACTTTTAGGATGCCCAACAGCTTGTCATAGACAATGCCATGTGTTACGAGACTTTGCAGTGCAGGTTTGCTGATACCTAATAGTTTATCCTTAGTCTGTGCACGCAGTCCGCAATGCTCATCGAATTGTGGTGTGGAGTCACTCAACGGCTCCGAAAAGGCCACAAACAGTTTGGGATGTGCGTGTGCTCCTTGCTGAGACAGCGCATTTGCCACTTTCGGATTCGACAGCAAATCGTCGAGCGTGGCATCAGCAACAGACGGCAGACCCAGCGAATTCAACAGACTCCTGCTATTATCCAATGGCATTAAGGACGATTGTGAAGCCGCAACATGCTCTATGTGGCCGTGTGCCAGGCGGCCTACACGCACAACGATCCCTTGGCCTACACATTGATCTCGTAACTTTTGCACATATTGCTGAAGTTGCTGGGTCTCGGTTTCTGTGAGATTGTCGCAAAGTGCGGCATCCAGATCGTGAGGTGGCACCTGAAACTCCAACTGCTGTTTGCGCTTATGAGCCGCCTCACTACCGGCCACGGGTATTTGGGCAGCGCCCAGAGTCTCCATATAATCTGAAATGACATCGGGTGACGCGTTGGGTGGCACCCACTCTACCTGCACCGGTTGGCTGGCCAAAGCCTTGATTTTTATAACTGTCAGACAGATGGGGACACGTGTATATTAAGAATGTGCATGTTAGCTGTTAGCTCTGTTCTCGTACTTACATGCTGGCTTTGCTCGTATCTGACCTAAGATCTCAAACTGCGCCCAGCCGGTGGCGTCATCATCTGTACATAGATGTTGATCTTTTCGGCACATGCAGTTGCGACAGACCTTGCGCCAAAAGTGCAGATCGAGTCCAGGGCACTTTTCCTGACACTCGCTGCAAGGGGCACCCGCTCCAGATTCGTGTCCCAGCTTCGAGCGCTTGAGCAGTTCACGCCTGCTTTCCAGTTTGGAAAGCCATTCTGGTTCCGTGGGTGTCTCGACGCAGGAGTTGGAGTTACCATTGCTGTTGGCAGTATTCGACATCTTGGCTGTGTAAGCTAATGAAACATATCTTAGGTATTGGTCATTTAATTCAAGTATTTCACTTTATCTGTTTTTTTTTTTATATGCGAAGACAAAGCACTGCGCAGTATGACCAAGAATAGATATAGCAGAAATACCAAAATCGAATGTGGAGCAAATTACGTTAAAAGTGGGGATCTCGGGTTAGTTTAGCCAAGACATCAACACTTTTCAATGGCCCAAAATTAAAAATTAAAGCATTGCTTAATTAAGCAATTAAACATAATAAACCAAGTAAATTTTAAATTTTATAAAATAAAGGCGATAATTTTAATGAATGTTGGGTTCTTGTGAGTTTCAAGAAATGAAGTTGATAAAGCTTGGTACTGACGTCAGATAAAAGGCCTAGCGTAAGGTCAAACTCCATATAAAAAAAACGTTGGCGTAAGGTGAATAAAAAGAAGACGACATTTATCTCCGCTTGTCGGTCCGGACGTAAACTAAACTGAAACTAAAAACGGAGTTGCCAGATAAGGAACGGGCGATGGGCAGCACTGTTTGCAAGCTTCGCGGAACATCGAACTGTTTAGAGTTTCGCTAGGTACATAGGAGATAAATGCCTGGCACAGAAGTGAAAACGATGAAGACTAATTGAATTTGGTCAATAACGACGATAATATTGGTAGATTATAATCTAGAACGAAAGCTTAAATGGTTTTTATAGACATAAATTAGATAATTTTGAATTTTTTCATTAATATAAAAGGAGAATCCACGCAAAAAGTTGAAAAGCGATGGGTGCACCGAAATACGCGCTGTGCTTGTGCGTTATCGCATATTTCTCCTCTATTAACTTAAATTCCAATTTTTCATTGCCTTTCCCTCCTCCTTTTATCAAAATAAGTTCTGCATGTTCAAATTTAAAATAAACCGCTGTTGACGCATAGAGTTACCATTCAATTTTTTGTTATTTTTTCGTGCTACGTTGACAACACTGTCTTTACGCTCGTCGATAGCGAAAGATTGAGAACTTTACGCCGCAAAAAATTTATCTGACGTCAGTACCTAGCTTAAAATTAAAATATCAAATTTTTTCAAAAAAGAGTTAAATCTGAACATCCCTCGCGTGCTAAAGTTGGCGTATTAATTCTAAACAAAATGTTAACAAAAAGAAACCAAAAATTTCTGTGAAAATGTAAAATTCTAGCTATAAAATAAAGTAAAAACCAAAAAGAACTCATTTTTTAATTCGAGTTAAATATGGAAACTCAGTTTTTCTGTGGCCTGATGGCTGCCACCATGTTCTGGGGGCCAAGGTTGCCACACCTTTTACAAGAGTTGTTTCTTAATGCATTAGAGGTGTGTGTCTCCATCGATGTATTCGATGTTTGAGCTCATAACAATTTTTTGGAATCTGTTTTAAAAGCTATGTCATCAGTGCTCATCTGTAAAAGGGATTAAACATATTTCTCATAATATTTTGAAATTCTTGCTTCCCAATATTTTCTTAGTTATTATGTTTTTTTTTTTTTTTATATTCTTAAACATTGGATAGTGGCACTAAGCAAATAACCTATAGAGAACCCATCCTATACAACTGAAATGTCACAGAAAAAATGCTTGCGAAGCGTCCACAGCGAAGTGTTACCGATCTGGCAATATTGTTCGAGTAGAATTTATAAAAATGTAGGGTGTTGTTTTGAATAAAATTATGTATATTAAAAGTTTTAAGGGTAGAGGGTATTTCATATTTCCCATGTCTTAGTTTCGCAAACATCTGCCTCAAAAATAAAATCGCTTCTCTTATGAATTCCACTAGAACAATATTGCCAGATCGGTAACACTTCGCTGTGGACCAGTGCTGCCAACTTAGCTTTTTTCCCGTCAAATCTGGCTGTTTTTGAAGACCAATTGCGGGAAAAATTTGGGAATTGCGGGAAGCGGGAATTCTGGCTTTTTTAGAAATGCATTCGGCTTTTTTTTCGCTTTTTTTAATGTTGCCACCAATTTCATGAAAATATGTAGCAGTACGGTTGTCACTTGCAAGAAAAAAAATTTGGTACCAAAAAAATACCATTTTTGAAAAATCTGTACAAAAAAAAAGTTTACCATCTCGCTAAACATATACGAGTTTTGGTGGAAATATACCAAATGTGTGTGAGAGTGGCCACTTAATCATATGTTTTATCGATATTTGCTAATACCACCACCACTACTTTAAGGCAAACTTTACCCAGCAAACATTTTTAATCGCCAGAGAGTCTCAGGCGAGTCGCCTAGAAGTTTGAGGCGACATCGCCTTTTCATCGCTTTTTGATCTCCTTTTGTTAGAGAGTGAGCCACTTCCGCGACACTTCGGAAAGACTCTTTTGTGAGTCTTCCAAACGACTCTTCCGCGACTCTCCTAAGAAGATTCGGGAAAATGGCTTACTTTCTAAAAAAGAAAAAGGTTGAGAGACGACCCTTTGACAATTATTTTTTTTTGATTAATTTATTGTTATTAAGAGACACGCGCCAACTAAATAGCTTTCTATGTCAAAGCAGATTATGTTACAGCGGGGAATAGAACCTCAACATTGAAAGTTCGTAGTATGCCTGGTCGGCAACCTTAGCTAGTGAGCTACGGGACCAACACTTCGAAGTACTAACAAATATCTGAATTGAATTGCTTTAGACGTGGAGCTTATTTTGGTGTTTTTGGTATCTCT
The DNA here is from genome assembly GCA_037043435.1 of Drosophila suboccidentalis. Lineage (NCBI taxonomy): Eukaryota > Metazoa > Arthropoda > Insecta > Diptera > Drosophilidae > Drosophila > Drosophila suboccidentalis. The sequence continues at coordinate 105,933 of JBAMBK010000650.1, read as the reverse complement.
AAACAATCGATTGACAGTTTTCTATCGCTAAACAATCGTCTGGGAAGATTCATCTTCTATTGATCTCCTGCTCGACTCGCAGAAGACTCTTTTCGGCGATGGACGATTGTACAATCGCCCAAATGTTTGCTGGGATTACTATTAAAAAAATGTGCGTATGTGTGATTTACACATATTTTGCTATGCCAAAAGAATATGAACAAAAGAGCTGGGATAAATGGCTTCGCAGGGATGAAACGGACGAAAAAAGGGTCTATGCATCTACTGCAAAGCTAACTGATTTGCGTGCTAATGCAACTAAAACGCAAACAAGTGCAATGGGCGGCTTCCAACAAAAAACTAATATGGATCACGAAGAATTAGACGACCTGCTGAAAATCTTATGAATAAAACACATAAAATAAGACCATAAAAAAACCGCTTTTTTTTGCGCTTTTATTTGAATATTTTCAGCTTTTTTTTTCCTTCTCTCCAGTTAAAAACAGCTTTTTTTCTTGATAAAAAATTGGCAGCACTGCTGTGGACGCTTCGCAAGCATTTTTTCTGTGACATTTTAGTTGTATAGGATGGGTTCTCTATAGGTTATTTGCTTAGTGATAGTGGCCTACCAGACATTAGAGCTGGAAAACTATCGATATTGGCGCCATTCGATATTTTGAGAGGTTAACATCGATACTATCGATAGTATCGTTTTATATATATTTTCTACCAAAAAGCCTAATTCAAATTTTTTCATATAAAACAAAGCAAACATTTTATAAAAAAATATTTTTTTTGCAAAGTTAATATTTATTATTTTGAACTTAAATTGTTAAAACAATAACGTAAAAATTTATAAATTTATGAATAATTTAGCGCAGCCCCTTCTTACCAAAAATTTTGCTGCCCGTTGGTGTGCAAGTGAAGTAAATTTTTCTTAATTACTATCGATAGTGGAAGTTTTTGCCATCGATATATCGATAGTGGGAAAAAACAGGTCGACTATCGATATATCGATAGTATCGTCGATAGTTTTCCAGCTCTACCAGACATCGATGGCTCCGATGTTTCTCCACCTCTAATATATATATATGGAAACTGTTTTAAAATACAAAAAAAAAAGCCTAAAATTGAGTAAATTGTGTTTGTAAAATAGTAAAAAATATAAGGATCAAAAAAGCAGAAATCAGGAGAAATTTGTGAAATATAAAAAATGCAATAAACGTATGTATGCATGTGGGATACAACTGCGTCCCACTGAAAAGTGAAAGTGCAGCAGGACAGACGACGACAGATTGATGATAGAAAAGTTTAGTTAATTGTCTATCAACGCTTATGGAATTGTTTACGACTTGTAAATAATAGCAGTCGTGTTTATTTTAGATCTTTTACCGGTAAAATTGTTGTCGTGTTGTCGTGGGAAGCAAATAGACTTCGAATTTCGCACGGTGGTTGTTTTTAATTTCTGTGTGAATTTTTGTGCATTTTGTGTGTGTATGTATGCAAATATGTGTGTAGAGTGACTGAATGACGCGTGGGTTGGAGGGGGCCAATGGTAGCTGCAATCACGGTTGCCACTTAAAAATATCTGATTGAGCCAAAAACAAACAAAAAATGAGCCAAAAAGGCGCAAAAGCAATGTTAAGTAACATTGCAAACGCATGTTAACGCGTATAACACTAACACTCTAGCAGTCTTCTCTGTTAGTGCGCAAGTGTTAGTGACTTTTTCTCCGCTAATGTGCAAGTATTAGTGTCTGTGTGAGTATTAGTGCGCGCCGAATTTGAAATGAAAATTTGCAATTTTCCAAAATCAATTAAAAATTCAATGAAAACAATTTGAAAAAAGGAACAAAATCCAAAATTCTGTAAATTAGTTAAGTTCAATCTAGAGTTGGTTTGGTGCCGTTAGCTCTTCGCGTGGCGAAGTTAGAAAAAGTGCAAAAAGTAACAAAATTGTAAATTCGAGAAAAGTCCAACAAGAGTTCTGGTGAAAGTTTCAAAATTCTAGTTTAAAAATTGAAAAAGTTAGTTTTTCGGTGGCCGCAAATTCTATGACTTGAAAAAGTCATAGAAATGGGGTAGAAATTGAAATCGGGTGACAGGCGCGCAGAACAGCGCTAAATTAGCAAGTAGATGGCGCAGAAAACGTTTCTAGCACAGTTTAGGACAGTTTAGAGCGGTATAAACATACCTCAAACGAGCGGTACGGCTAGCTATTTGGTGTGAGTTTTAATGGCCGCCAAGGAGGAGGAGCGAGTGACAAATGCGCGGCTCGCTCGCTTTCCGTTTCAATTCCTTTTTAGTTCTTCTTTTCAACAAACAAACAACACACAACAATCACAAAACATAGAAAAACCTAATTCTGAACTAATAAAAGCGGAGCCAATTCGAAAAAATAAGTGCCATTGCGCCAACAAGACAAAGAAGAGCCAGTTTTGGCGCAAAAACGCCAATTGTGGCAACCGTGGCTGCAATTGAATTGAATGCGTTTATAAAAAAAAGTGATTAAAATTTAAAAAAGTCTCTGCAACTCTTCCCAGAATTTTGAGCCACTATATTTTCTAATGCTATTTGCAGCTGCTGTGGCTTAAACTCATTATCTGTTAGCCAAATTAAACGCTATTGCCAACTGATCCGTAAGCATGACTGAAAAGTACGACAGCAATGGTGACTATTGTACATACAATGAGGAGGACAACGAGTACGTTGGCGGTGGCGGTGGTAAGCCGCGCAAAAGTGTTGGCAGCGTCGGTGCACATAACGGCGACGCTGGCGCCCACGATCATCACGGCGGCCCTGAGGGCAGCGCCAACGTGCAGCTTAATGAAAAGGCTAACGAATACATACGCGACTGTATGGCCGAGAAGAATCGCATGGACCGAAAGTTTCCCATTGCCGAGAAGCTTTTAGAGGGTGGTAAGATACAATCAACGCTCCCTTATTAGTGCAGATAATTGAATAAGACCATTGCAGAGATTGAAAAGGTGCAGACCACTGGACGCATTCCGTCGAGGGAGCAAAAATATGCCGACATATATCGAGAGAAGCCATTACGCATATCACAGCGAGTTTTGGTTCCCATTCGCGAGCATCCTAAGGTGAGTCAATAGTCAATGCCGTTAAAAAAAATTCATTAGACAATATGTATACAATATTAAATTACATATTAATCGATCCCACTTTTTAAATTGCAGTTCAACTTTGTGGGAAAGTTGCTGGGTCCCAAAGGCAATTCGTTGCGTCGGTTGCAGGAGGAAACGCTTTGCAAGATGACGGTGCTTGGCCGCAATTCAATGCGGGACCGGGCTAAGGAAGAGGAGTTGCGTAGCTCCAAAGATCCAAAATATGCACATCTAAACAGCGATTTACACGTGGAAATATCAACAATTGCGCCACCCGCAGAGGCATATGCACGAATCGCCTACGCTATGGCTGAGCTGCGCAAGTATCTAATACCGGACAGCAACGATATCATTCGTCAGGAGCAGCTGCGTGAGTTAATGGATAGTACTAGCCTCAACGATAATGACACCACAACGAAAAGCTCCTACAAGAAAGTGTCGCATATGCAGAGCTCTAACTCTGGGGCCAACTCCATGGGCGGTTCTGGTTCGTCTAATTCTGGCGGTGGTGGCACTGGAATAGCGAAAAATGTGACTCATCATGGTTATAGAGGCGCTCAACAGTCGTCGTTCAGCAAAAATGTGTTGGCACCCAAACAAAAGGTCATGTCCATTCTTGAAAAGGCTAGAACTGCAATGGACGAAACCTACGGGTGAGTTTGACTTTTAAAGGAATTTTTATTCTTACCCTGTACTAATTGATCCTGCTCGATCTCATACAGTCGTGGCTATGAAGACGGTATTGCCTATGATCCGCATCAGTCATACGACGCCTACAGCTATGCATCACACGTCGTACACGGACACGGGCATGGACCACCCACAAGTATTCTGGGCGGCGTTGGAAACATAAGTGGTGTTGGCGGCGGTGTGGGCGGTGTGCGCGGCGGTCACTACGAATCTTCAGATTATGAAACGGACTACACGCGAAGGGACTACTATCAGCACTCACCCGGCTATGCAGGTTGGATAAGATAGAATTACACAATTGGTTTATTTTAATGATGTTTGTTATTTTGTAGGCGGCGGCGCAGCGGCGCAATCAAATCCCAGCAACGCAGCGGGCCTTAATTCGAATCACAATCGCAGCCATGTTAACAGGTGAAATTTGCTGGGTTTGAGCAACGCCAGCAATGGAGGTGGAGTGATAGGCGCAAACAATGCAACAAATCCCATACCAAAAATTCACAATCTGACCATGAATCGCAACAGCAGCCGCCGCTTTTTAATGCCAAGACCTGACACAAATGACTGCAGCATTGGCCGAAACAACGACATCAACAAAAATATCATCAACTGTAACAACAACAAGAACGGCTGTTTAAAGGTAACAAAAACTGAGAGATTTGCGCTGTGTCAGTTTGGATAGAGTAGCTCAGAGAATAATTATGAGTATCTTTTGTAACAGCATCAAGCAACAAAACAACAACAAGAACAGCAACACTCACAACAATCCTTGACATTGGTCCAACAAGAACACCCACAACAAAGTTACCCACCGCACAACAGTAACAATAGCATCAACAGCAACAAGAACAACAACAATCATTTGATTAAGAAAAATAATGATTTAATCGATGTGACCATGACGACATATTCCATATCCTCGTATATACTGAACCAAAAGTGTCCGATAAATAGGCAAAAGTATTTCGTAGCTGCTTGTAGCAACAACAACAGCGACTTTCAGACATTCGGCAATAAAAACAAGAACAGCAACAACAAGAACCACCAACAACACATCAAGAACCACACAGCGCCCAGTATGCTTTTAGTAAGGTATTAAAATCGGAATTTAAAGCACAAAATCAAATGGACTTTCACGGACTTTCTAGTTCATCGTTCCCTAAACTTATCCAAACACAAGTCACGGCTTCTGGAAATGTAAATAAGCAGGTCAATTTCATAATGGCTGCTTGCTGCTTTGACTACATAGTACATATAACTATCTTATGCTCATACTTATTACAATATGCCTACATTTAGCCTGCAATCATTCGATATCATGGGAATCTATTTATTTGCATTCACAAAGAGCCGTTGACTTTAAATATCACACCTAACAACACATTACTCTAAATATAAATACAATAAAATTCTTTTACAGCCCCTGTAATCCTTCGCTTATTTGTGAAGTTCCGTTGTTACCAGTGCAGATTTTATGATTCAAATTCACAAATCTAACAGAATTAACTATAACTACATGACAACAAATCAAGAGACAACAAGCAAAATAAAAAAAAGAATTACAAATAATTTGTACACTAAGAGGAAAATGAATATTTACATGAAAAACTTTAAGATATACAAACTCAAATATATATATATGTACATATTTTTGAGTGAAAGGAAATCTAAAGCAACTGGATCTACAAGTTGAAATTGTACTTTGTGTTGAATGATGGATGCAGGACAATTTATGTCCGCTTTTTTAAATCTATATTTACACAAAGAGTAAAACATCTTTAAGATACTACTTAGTATTGAACATGCGTGAATAATTAAAGAAATGATTTAAAAATGTAAGCGTTAAATGATAAGATCGGTACAGCTTCAAGCTGACTATATAATACTTTATAATATTAGAACTAATACTAAGCATTAAACTGATTAAAAAATTAAAAAAGAAAATGTCAACCATACCGCTCGGTCTAAAAAAAAAATGAAAATATTCTCAAAACTTTGAATATCTTCAGTGACTTGATAGAATGAAACTTTAAAATCTTTTTATTTCAATTGAATTGATCCTTCAATTCTATCTATTTTGACGATTGGGTGTGTACACATGGTATGTTTATGTATGACTATAGAGTAGTTGGGGTGGAAATCTATAAGATTTAGATACTTACAAAAACTATATAATTGGGCACACTTAAAATATATTGAATATAATATTTACAAACCCAATTGAGAAAATAATTGACAACATTAAAATAAAAATATATTTATAAATACACGAATTAAATACTTATAACATTAATATAATATATATTTATATTATTCAAAGAATGTGAATTGAAGCCCATAAGTATGTGGATAATGCTGCAAATGATTACTTTATTGAAACAATATGGAAAAAATATATAATACTATTATATGAATAAAAAATACTCATTAAATTAAAATAACAAGACGAGCAGAGTCGACAAGCTCAGAACATACTCAATACATTTATTTATTTATTTATTTCCTTTCATATTTTATTTTTATTTCATTAATAATTTATTACTATATTCTTTAAAATTGTTATAAAAGATATATACATAAACGAAATAAGAAAGAAAACAAATAAGACAACCATGCCAAATTTTAGTTTTCTACCGCCTCAAAAATGATTTTGAATACATGCAGAAGTTTGTGCCAAATGTAATTTACATATTTACTCGAAAAACCCATTTTGCAGTTCGAAATTGCTTACACTTATATGAGTCAAACTTTTCTACATTTATTTGAGCCTTTTTGTACTTATAAAAAGGGGTTGAGAATTCAATTCCCTTCTACATCCCCATCAAACTTTAAATGATTTGAATGGTGTTATTTTCAATTTTGTATTAAATTTAAGATGGGCAACTCAATTTAACACATTTATCACAACTCCAACCCATAGTTGGGAAAGTGCAAAAAAAACATAATGAAATCAGATTAATAAATATCAAGTCCAAAAAGCAAATTGTTGCAAGTAAAGCAAAGCATATGAAATACTTATAACCATGTGAACGTTAAATTGTTGAAAACAATTAAAATCTAGTTTGTAAACAATATCAGAAATAAAAAAAAATATATATATTCATTTATTTGAACTAACTATTGTTATTATTATACAAAAAGATTAAAAACAAAAGGCAAAAAGAATATAAAACATACAAACTTAAAAGGCAATTCCTGACGCCCAAATTGAATTGAATTTAAATTTACTTTAGTACATCAATGAAAGCAAAGTTTAAATAAAATCATTTACACCCAAGGCTGCAAACTTCCAAATTTTTTGGAGAAGGTTCGGTTCGATGGATCGAGATATCGGTTTAAATTAAGAGCCGGATTCAGGAACTTCTGAACCAGGGATAGAAACCGTAACCGTATACCAAAAAAAAAAACTATCATACCGAAACTAAAAACCGAGCTAGAATCGGTTTAGTTATGCATTACCTTTTAATAATATTACTTACAGCGGTGGCCAAAAGTATTTAAAGTTAGTTCTAGCCGAATTTTGAACTTACTTGTAATGTTTGGTATCAATGGAAAGGTCTTTTGAATTCCTTTCGAATTCCTTTTTTGCAGTTACTATTTAAATTTTTTAAACAAACTTTCTGCATCAAAACATTTTTTTTTTAAAATCGAGGAAAAAAGTTGAAAAAGTTGACGTTTACAAATATTCGAATATATCAATGGGTACCTAATGGGTTAAAGAAAATATTGCACCATTCGAAAGGAATTCAAAAGACCTTTTCATTGATACCAAACATTACATGAAGTAAGTTCAAAATTCGGCTAGAACTAACTTTAAAGGGTGCCAAAATACTTTTGGCCACCGTTGTAGGTGTACTAAATCTTTTTCCTGTCTTAAGTTCAAACAAATTTCTTTTACAAATTCATCTATTTTATTTTTTCTATAACTAATTTTTTTGTATTGCATTTTGAAACCGAATCATTTGATTTATAAAGATTTTGCGAAACAATAACCGAAACGCAAAACGCGAACTTAACCGAAGCCGAAACTGTTACCGGTATTCGATTTGGTTTGATTCCTTAAACCAAGTTTTTCTTTCGAGCCCTGGTTCAATTTATTGCAATCAAGTTATTTTATTTTCTGACTTTCTTATTATTTATTACAAGATTAGCAACATTTAATACATATCGGTTAATATAAAAATTTCATTAATTTTTTTCCATTGATTGAAAATCAAGCTAAAATAAACTAAACGTAGTAAAATATAAACAAGCTTTAAATTTATATAATTTTGTCTTTCAAAATAAAATAAAATTAATTAAAGATTTGCGGATCGGGTTTGTTTGTGTTCGTGCTCGACAGGTAGATGATCTAAAAGAATCGGTATATGATTCGGTTGGGGATCTTGAAAGCCCCGAACCTAACCACTTATTTTGAGAATAAGATAAAAATCAGTTTGCAGCCTTGCTTACAACTCAAAATTTTATAATATTAAATACTTGAATTCCCCGCCCTATAAACAATAAAAGTATGAAGACAAAAACGAAACCATTAAAAATTGAGATATTCTCATTAATTATTACATGTACAACTAAAAAGTAAATATATATTTAAAATGTATGCTAAAATCAATCACAACCAGAAATTTCTTTTAACTTTACGCTGCTAATAAGGTAAGTATCATATTCTCAAAATAGATACATAGATACAATAGTGGGTCAATAGACAAATTTCACGATTTGATTGAGACATTTGCTCACATAGGCAAGTAAGAGCGCTCTAGTCAAGAGTACTCGACTATCTATGCCGGTCTGTATCAAAACTTAGATCAGAACTAGAATTTTGCCAAATCCGACCATCATCCGCCCCTTTAAATATATTTCGAAAATCGAATTACAGGAACAATTAACAAAGAGCAAATCTAGAGATTTACATTTTGAATTGTGCCAAGTGTTAAACTTGTTCACTTTCATCACTAGACTTGTTTCTTTTTAAAAGTTTTATTTATAAGATATCAGAATTTTTTTTAAATTCACCTGCTTCTGAAATTGTTAACTGGTATTAACAGATTCAAATTGGTAACATTAACTCAAACCGTAACCAAAACAAAAACTATTTATTTTAAGCATTAAATTCGATTGTGTAATCATCGATAAGGTGTAATCATCGTTGTTCAATCAAAATTGTACTTCTATTTTTAATTTGTACCAGGGATTGCAAATAAGAGTTATGTGTCGGACAAAAATCAAGCACTAAAAACATGACAGGGACATTGAAAAAATTGCACATACACTATTTTTGGAAGGACTATTCAAGAACAGGAAACATTTTTTTTTCCAACTTTTTTTTTTTAAATTATTTTTAACTCCTAAACGCCTTCCGGTTCAAAAGATATTTACATTCAATTTTCATTCTAAAAGTTATTTTTAAATTTTTATTGTAAAATTAGCAATTTTTTTTTAACTTTTAACTTTTTTATAAAAATCAGGAAATAACACTTATTTCATAACTTAAAACTTTTCGTTTTCAAAATATTTAAATTTTATCGAATTTTCGAGGTTACTCCAACACTTTTGGATATATTTCCATTATTACTTGTCCGATTTGGCCAAGCAAGCACCTATATTAAAGGTAAGTTAGTTCTCTCCAACTTTCATACAGTATTAAGATCGGTTCAGCAGTTTAGGTGCTAGCTATATTAATAAGCTCGAAATTGGTCGATTTTTGTAATTTTTTGAGTTTGAAAGCTAACATATCGTCCTGGGATAAATAGAAATCACAAAGATAAAAGTTAAAAGGCTTAACGTAAAGCTGATACTGATATAAAGAAAATAAGGTATTGTTCATGCAAATCCATGGATAAATGGTGGAGTATTGCATATTTTAGTAAAAGACCAAAGAAGAAAATAATCATAATTGTAGCGGTATCCGCATGAGGCGACCAAACGCACTTGTTATGTGCAAGGGCAAAGATGAGCATTTTCCAATACTTTTGTCACCAGTTGAAGCTGCATTACTTCGCCACCTGTCGATGGATTTGCACGAACAATACCTTTGGTGATCGATTTAGCGAAATATAAACTGTTTTTATTGCGGTCAAAATATTTTGAAACTGTGCCGTTGCGGATTTTACGTTTTGTACGCATCTTATTGTCCAATCAAATAATCGTCATACAAAAATTATATTTTCAATATTCACCCAAATGGTCAGATTGTATCAAAACAATCCCATATGTACAACTTGTGTGTTTAATAGTGATATTTGAAACAAAAAAGTTTATCATACCTAAGCTTGATAAACAAATAAAAACAGTCTTTTTCCTTTTAGCGAAAAAGTAGAAAGGTCAAAATAATGCACATGTATGTAATAGGCCGGTGTTACATACGATTCACCCCGAAAAAAACATTTAGAGTTCACAGTCAACTGCAGGGTTATAAAATGGAATCTAGTGTATGTACATATACTAGAAGTAGTCAATAAGTACCAGTTCAGTGCATAAATTAACCCTTTCAAATCTCTTTTGGGTGCAGCATTTCTGCAGCATTCTAAATTCTCCTTGCAGCCAAACTAGCATCACAGACGTAAGCCAAAAGTGCGTAGACATGGAATTAAGCACTAGCTGCCATATTCAGCTTCACATCGGGGAAGCAGATGCAGATAGTCAACTTACAACAGTTCTTTAGAAATAGCCACACGACAATTTTACAGATTTGATGTATAATTTTTTCTTTATTAAGTAGTAGTATTTTAGTTTTATATTGCTTCACAATAACTGACTAGAGTAAATTAATTACAAGCTATCTTTGCTTTCGGGGCATTTACTTTGCTGAAAGAACAATGCCTGGGTCCTCAATTTGTCCAGACACACGATCCTGGAATCGATACTTTCCAGATAGGTGACAAGCATCTAAAACCTTTTTTGTTTCACTTGCAATAAGATTGAAGTAAATTGACTAGAATGTCCCGCCGACGGAGCGGAGCAGGTTGGTTGACGCTTCGTGTCTCGTTAAGCCTGCAGTAGTCCGTCGCTTTGACCGACCAGCTTTCCAAGCAGTGTCTTGTACAGCACAGACTCCGTGGAGACGCCTTCGCTCTGAAGGAAGAGCAACGTTTCGCGCGCGCACATGGCAAATCCCAGAGCCTCAGCCTCGCTGCGTCGGGTTGGCGGTGCAAAGTTGGCAGCTACCTCAGCATCCAAATGCTCCTCCTCTTCAACATCGAGCACTCTTATTTCACGCTCATCCAAATCGTGTTCAAACGAATCCAACTCCGACTGCAACTCCATTATCTTTTGCAGTGCCTCGAGTAAAATGCTATTGGAAGCATCTCGATCCGTATTGCTGATAGCTGGAGATTGCTGTTGAATTGGTGGTGTTACCGATCTGGATTCCACCTCCAATCGATGGCGCTTCTCGGCAACTAGCTCCTCGGGCTGTTCCTCCTGCTTATCAGCTTGCTGAGTTTTACGCTGATCCGCTCGCTTGCGTTTCATTATCAGTTTTCCGGACATGGCAGAGCCCTGCTTGCTTTTGTTTCTATCCTGTTTCGAATGGGTTTGTCCGCGGCACAACCTTCGCTCACCTGGCGATCACAACAACTGAACGCAATATGCACCCCAGAGTAGCTCGAATGCCTCGAACTGTTGCAGGCAGCGCGATCCTGAAAGCAACCCCAACAGCGACAGGAAAAAGAGACAGGCGGGCATTAGGGGATGTGTCGAGCTGAAAATTAAAGGCGACCAAAAAATTGTTGCAGCTGTTTGAATTTGTCGGCCGCTGCCGGCAGCTGAAGCGGGAAGGCAACAGGATACAGGCAGCACAGGATATTGTGCAGCAATCGAAAGCAACCCCTGACAATCTGCTACTCTCTAACTGCAGCGGCCTGCTATCTCGTCCCTGCCTTGCCTCGCCTTGCCTCGCGTCCCTTTCCGCTATCGTTGTCTCGTGGCCGTACGACTGGTTCGGTTCGGCTGTCCTAACGACGACATACTCTGCTTCCTGTGCAGCTATATAGCGTAGTGTATTCGGAATAACGTTAAAGCCATGCCGAGCATTTGCAGCTGGCACGCTTCATAGTCATCTCTTCGATTTCTGTGGCTTTGCCCCTCCATAGTTTGCTTTGACCTGCCATTGTCATGATAAGTGCACACCTATGTATATGTGCACTGGGAAAAATTATTGACTGCATTGTACTTAAATAATAACTATAAATTAATACATGTACTTGTCAGTGCTTAAACAAATATTACTGTTGCTACGACGGGTGCATGTCATAACGCCCAGTGTCATAACGCCCGTGGGCGTTATGTCACAGATTTTTGTGTCATAAGGCCCGCGGGCATTATGACACTTTCAAAAGTGTCATATCGCCCGCAGGGCGTTATGTCACTTTTTTTGTGGACTTTATGACACTATAAGAAGTGCATTAACGCCCGAAGCTTATAAGTTTTAAATGTTTATTATAAAAAAACATTTATGTTAGACTTTAGAGAATTAGCCGCCTCCAATCCAAACTTATTATACAGATAACTTCAAGCAATGGGGCATATCTGCTGTTTCGGCATTGGTCATGCTGATGCATTCTTGTAACCTGAATATGGGGCATAGTATTAAGAAGTGTTGTTAAAAAAGCGGCGAAGGCAAACATTTTTTTTTCAAAAAATTTTTTTTTAAAAAAAAAAATTTTGCCTGCACCCTTACCAAAGTAAATTTTGATATTAAATAATAATAATTTCATACTTTATTGAAATACTTTTAAATTATTTTCAACTATTTGTCTACAATATGGGCAGAGCAATAGAAAATTTTTCGAGCGTTGTTCCAGATTTTTGTAGCTTTCAGAGCATATTTTGAAATGGCTGCAAGGCAGAAGTACCACATCCCTCGGTTTATCTAGGCCATTTGGCTGAATTGAAAAGTATTGCCCACATCTTCCTCTTCCTCTTCAGAATCCGGATCCGAACTTGACGTTGTTTAAAGATCAATGACAAACTAATAAGAGGATTATTGTGCCGAAAACATGTAAAATGTTTTAGAGAGATAACATAAAAGCGGTACTTTTAGTAACCAACGGTACTTTTATTATGTTATTGATTCTTGATGCAGTTTACAAGTTTTAAGAAATTGAGGGTGTTATGACACTTTCAAAAGTGTCATATCGCCCACTATCAAAGTGTCTTAGCGCCCGCGGGCGTTATGACACTGGGCGTTATGACACGCACCCGCTAAGACACTCACTCACTCACTTCAAAAAAGGATACTTTATTTTATATGTAGTGGCTCCAGCCATCGTTGATTTATCTGCTTTAAAAGATTAAGAAGTTTTATTAAATGGAAAATATATTTAATTCTCTGGTTTTCCTAATACGGATATAATCAGGTATGCCACAAAAAACACTAGTGAAAGTGATTTCAGAAAAAAGCAATTCCACTTCGAAAATTTCTCCGTGCCACAGAAGTTCGTGTGGTTTAGGTTTTTAAGCATGTTCATCAACCTTTTCGTACTAGGCTACTAGGGTTGGCCCCTTCTCAGATTAAATTTCCCAAGGGTTTGTTTAGCAAATTTTTTAAATTTATCATTGCAGAATATAAAATTTTTATTTTATTTCTTATTGAATTTATATAATTCAATTTATTTATATAATAATTGATATTGTATAGCTTAAAAAAATTTAAAAGTTATTGGCGCGGCAAGCAATACAAACTACTAGACAACTCTAAATTCAAAAATTCGGACAAAAAATGTGACATTATTCTCATGGCATCGGATGCCAGTGAATTGAGCGATGATTTCGTCTCACCCAAAATTGTTTAGGTGATTGGACTGTGGCACGGAGAAATGAAATTGACGTGAAATTCAAGTGAAAGAGATTTATGTGGCATGCCTGAATAATTTTTTGGTTAGTTTCCATAATGGAATTGAAAATTCGTCTTTCAATGCACTGTGACGCTATCGTGGTACTTTCTTTCGAGGTATATACATATGTATATGTATTATACAGTTCATAAGTATTATACAGTTTTTGAGCTAGACATAAAATATATTGAGTAATTTTGCGAGTCTGAATGCGCATCTAGTAGCGCTATCAGATCGTTTTCTTAGTCAAAATAGAAACGGATACCTGTCATAGCCTCCCTGAGAGAATAATATATATATATATATATATTTGGTATCAGTTAGTATTTAAAATTAGTATGCATGAATTATTAAAATTAAATCATGTTGCTGCTGCTCTAACTCAGTTTGTGCACCTCAGTATCGGTTACGTTTCGGAATCGGGACTCTTATTTTATGAACCCCTCCAAATTTTTAAAGTATAATATGTATTTTATGTACACTATGAATTATTTGAGCTCGTCAAAAGCTTTTATTTTTATATAAGAGTAATTTTGCGAGACTGAATGCGCATCTAGTCGCGCTATCAGATCTTTTCCTACTCAAATCAGAGACCGTTACCTGTTATAAATTCTCCGAGAGAATGAAACTGTATATACATTGTGTACATATGTAGAATATACATTAATTATAAATATTAAATCATGTTTCTGCTGCTCCGAGTCCAGTTCGAGCTAAATTGACACTAGAAGTACAAGTACGCTTCCGAATCGGGAGTCTGCTAAATATATAGAAAGTGATTACGAAAACAATTATTGTATAATAATTTAAATTGAAACATATTATAATTAATAGCTAACATAATTTTAAAATTCTTAGACAGTTGAATAGAGTATTATAAGTTTGTCACGCAATATGTAACGCATAAATAGACCCCTCAAAGTATAATCAAGAGTGTTTCAATTCTTATCAATTCTAGCTCGAATAAAGATGCAGAAGTGGGTTTATGTACTAGTCTTGACATTTGGCCAAGTTATGAGTGCTAGTCTTATGGCGTCCAGGAACTCCACTGCACATGAATTCATAATCCTTCACAATAATGATATGCATGCCAGATTTGACCAGACGAATAAGAACGGTGGAGTTTGCGCCCATCAGGATGCGAATAGAGCCAAGTGTTATGGTGGGTTTGCACGTGTCGCCCACGAGTAAGTTTAAAAATGTATCCATCCATGAGAAATAATTACAAGCTGGAAAACTTTCAGGGTGCGCAGACACCGTGAGGAGGCGAAGAAGGGAGGAACTCCTGTTATCTATTTGAATGCAGGGGACACCTATAGTGGAACTGCCTGGTTCACCATCTTCAAGGACAACATTACCAGTGCCTTTCTCAACAAACTACAACCAGATGCAATTGTATGACTCCACTGCTCTATTGATATGGTTGAAGCTCTTTAAATACTATTTTCATGTCTTCCAGTCCCTTGGCAACCATGAATTTGATAAGGATGTCAAAGGCCTTGTCCCATTTCTAAATTCTGTGAATTTTCCCGTGCTGGTATCAAATTGGGATTTGTCAAAGGAGCCCGAACTGCTTTCTACAAATAAATTGAGCATCTCCACTATTCTCGAAGTGAATGGAGTGAAGATTGGTGTCATAGGTTACCTTACTCCGGACACTAAGAATCTCTCCTTTCAAAACAATGTGGAATACAAGGAGGAAATCGTGTCCATCAAGTAACTAAGTCGAAGGTTTATACTCTGAGATACAAATGCGAGTGTTGACTCATTGCAGTGCCGAAGCAAAGAAGCTGAAGGATGAGGGCATCAAAATTATCATCGCCCTGGGTCACTCTGGCTACCAGAAGGATCAGGAGATAGCTAGGGACTGCCCAGAAGTGGACATTGTCATTGGTGGTCACTCTCACACTTTTCTGGACTCAAGCCAACCGGTTGCCGATAAGGACGACACGAACCCCGAAGCTGTTCGAGGACCCTATCCCACCACGGTGGTGCAGCCGAGTGGCAAGAAAGTGCCCGTGGTACAGGCATACGCTTACACCAAATACTTGGGCAAATTACATGTCCAGGTTAGTCAACTCAAGTAGCTCAAGTAATGAAGAGTATATCAACAATTAATCTTTCCACTCTTAGTTCGATTCGGAGGGAAATCTGATCGAGTTTAATGGAGCACCTATTCTACTGAATGCCTCGGTTGCCCAGGAACAAGACTTGTTGGACTTACTTGATGTTTACCGTCCCAGTATCGCGGCAATGGGAGAAAAAATAGTTGGCTACACGAAGGTCTATCTAGAGGGTGGCAAAATCTGCCGAGCGAGAGAATGCAACCTTGGCAATCTTGTTGCCGATTCCATGGTGCACGCTCGAGTGCTGGAAAACAAGGGCGGCAATTACTGGACAGATGCTGCTATTGCCTTGATTTTGGGAGGTGGTCAGTTTTAGATTAATTTGCATGCGCAATATTCGTATTACCTTGACTAAATTTCAATCTGAATTTAAGGAATACGGTCAGCCATAGAAAAGAATGACCAGGGATCTATTACTTTGAGAGACTTACAGGATACCCTTCCATTTGAAAACAGTCTCTACCTGACTCGTGTTAAGGGTCAAACATTGCGAAATGCCTTGGAGCGTTCAGCTGCAGCATGGAACACGGACTCTAATGGGGCTTTTATGCAGTTTTCGGGAATCCGCGTAGAATACGACTTTGACAGGAAAGAAGGGCACCGAGTCGTCTCCGCTTTAGTACGTTGCGCCGAGTGCAATGCTCCATCGTATAGCCGTCTCAACGAATCTGCATTTTACAATGTGATTATACCGAGTTTTCTATTCAATGGCGGTGATGGGTATCGACTAGTTGAAGAACATGATCCGTTAACGGAGGTCTTGCAAGCTGATGATGTTGGTGCATTGCAGCAGTATCTACAGGGCTCAAATGTTATCTATCCTCAGATTGAGGGCCGCATTGTTATTAGAACATCTATTAGCAATACTTTATGCTTATAAATAAGTAAATTTATAAATGCGATTTTAATGACATCTTTAAAAATAAACTTTTAATGTAATTCACACTTGTTTCACTACATTTAAGTTTTGAAGGAAAACCAACAAGTAACGGAAGCTGAAATCATTTTTTGCTCCGAGTATTTTCACCAATTTCTTGGTTCGTAATGTGAATCAAATCGATTAGCTTAGCTTACTCACTACATGTGCAGAGTGCCACGCAATCTACTTTTAGATAATATACTCGTTAGAAGTCAACACTTTGTTTAATAAAATATACCATCAAATACCGCAACAAATCAAGATAGGTAGGATAGATAGATAGAGAAAAAAAACCCATATTATGCCGTTGATATTACCAAATATGGCTTATCATGAATACAATCAGTTTTTACTAATTTTTTATTGGTATTAGTACGTATTAAATAAACTATTAAATTTTTTAATTTACATAAAAGAGTAGAATATATATAATTTAATATTGATCATAAATAAACATAAGTACTTCAAAGCTATATTAAATTTCTTATTGCTCGAAATATCGAATGTTTATGAAGTGATCTTGGAAGGGTATTCCGAGAACATTGAGCTTTCTATGCGATGTTACCCACTCCTAATATATTTAGAAGAGAGCCTAAATAAAAAAATTAAATAATTTTTAAGTGTCAAAGTATGAGCAGACGAGCATATTCGAGTATATTACATATTAAAGCCAAAAACTAGACACTTTGAATGTTCAATACTACAAAGTTGATAGTACGAGTTGATTAATGGACATATGGCATAATGGCACTTGTTTTGAAAAATTTCTGATGAACAGTGCTTAAGGCCCTTTTACAATTTCAAATAATTTTGGTGAATTTTGATAGTCGCAGAAGATCATCGGCAGATATTTGAGTTTTTTGCCAACTTAATAATGTATATGACATATACAAGTATGTGACATATGTATGTAGAAATTCATGGGGTTATTAACAAATATATTAATATTATTGTGTACAAAATAAAGGCAACAGTTTTTTGGCCAAGTTAACTTAACGAAATATGTACAAAAGAATTAATACATTTATGTACTCATACATATATATTTGCGTGGGAACATCACGTTCTGTTTGAACAACTGTTGGACATAAAACAAACTCGAACAACACAAAAACGTGTCGAGTGTCATAGGTATATATAGAAACTATATAACTTTATATTCTGTATACATATCTTCTGCAATTGTGGCTACTGAAGCCAAATGATTGGACACAACAGGTTGCAGATTGCCAAAATTGATAAGGCTTGTGCTGTGTCCTGATACTGGGTATCAGTACAAGAGCGAGATAGTTTTAGGTAGAAAGACAGAGATAGAGAGAGAGAGAGAGGAGAAGCAAGGCATTTGTGAGATAATCAGCAATAGCAATTAGAGACGTAGTGCTCGTATCTGCAAATAAATACAATAGCCCTATTTAAATCGGTGCTGACGCCAAAAAAAAGCACAAAACTCAACAAAAAACACTCTCAAAAAACAGACACAGTCACAACCACGCGCTGCGTCGTATCGTAATCACACGCTCAGTGAGACAATATTGAAGTATTTCGGTTATAGCCGCGGTTCCACATCGTTTTGTGGCCAGTTTGTTAGCGGATTTTGAGACGAGAGCATGTAAGTACAATTACCGAATACCGAATACCGAATAACGACCGAACGTCAAGTATGTGTATCCAACAGATTTTGGGCATGAATTGTATTTCTCAACGTTTTTAAACCTGACTCTACAGAGCTCTGTAGCGAATATGGCGTTTTGTTATTGTTAATTTTGTGATATCTTGCAAATTTTAGTTTGTATTGTCAACGCAGCTGTGTGTTAATCAACTTCAGTGAAATGCGAAATTCTTTTGCTATAAGTTACATTCATTCATTCATCTTTAAGGTACGCACACTAAAAACTTTTGCATTGATTTTATGACACTTAGACCAAAGATTAGTCAACCCAAGTGTGTTTGATAAAGAGGCCACAAATCTTTTTATGAAAATACAGACATGTGCTCATAATGAATTTGTAAACAGAGTAGGTACACGTACAAGAAAAGTGAGCTTAAGATACGCGATTAGATTTAGTACCCATTATAAACTCCAATATTGATTTGCTGTAGAATTTCGCAGAGCCTGATAAGATGTTAATTTATAAATGGAGGTGCAGATAAGTCGTCAGGCTGGACTGTTTGTTCAATCAGCCCTCTTTATTGTCAATAAATTTTCAAGATATCAAAGATAACGATTACTGCGATTATTACGAAGTTCTTATAACTGAGATTCATTTGGCTCACCTCTCTGGTGTCATTCACATTACTTAATTTTGCAGCTCTCCATCTCGATCATGATTTGCCAACTGGTTATCGTCGCGTGCAGTTTGCTGTTAATTCCGATCGCAGCCATTCCTCTTGCCCCCAAGGCGGCTGCCACGGAACTCATTATACTGCACAACAATGATATGCACGCGAGATTCGAGCAGACGAATGTGAATGGCGGAACTTGCACACAGGAGGATGCCAATACCGATAAATGTTACGGCGGATTTGCACGAGTCGCTCACGAGTGAGTGCCATGACTGATCAATAGATCAATAATACAGCCTTGATAATTTTCTGGAAAACTTTCAGAGTGCGCAAATACCGCGAAGAGGCGAAAAACGGAGGAACTCCCGTGCTCTATTTGAATGCGGGTGATACCTACACTGGAACTGCCTGGTTCACCGTCTTTAAAGACAATATTACCAGCGCTTTCCTTAACAAACTGAAGCCAGATGCCATTGTGAGTTCTCAAGCAGATTCCGCAGTAAATTCTTTTCTTTATCAATTTCTAACGATATTCTAGTCGCTTGGCAACCACGAATTCGACAAAAATGTCGAGGGCCTGATACCATTCCTCAACGCTGTGGATTTTCCCGTATTGGTTTGCAATTTCAATTTGACAAATGAGCCTGGACTGGCATCCACCAAGTCACTGTCTAACTCTACCATTCTCGAAGTGAATGGAGTGAAAATTGGTGTCATAGGTTACCTTACTCCGGACACTAAGAATCTCTCTCTTCAAAACAATGTGGAATACAAGGAGGAAATCGTGTCCATCAAGTAACTAAGTCGAAGGTTTATACTCTGAGATAAAAATGCGAGTGTTGACTCATTGCAGTGCCGAAGCAAAGAAGCTGAAGGATGAGGGCATCAAAATTATCATCGCCCTGGGTCACTCTGGCTACCAGAAGGATCAGGAGATAGCTAGGGACTGCCCAGAAGTGGACATTGTCATTGGTGGTCACTCTCACACTTTTCTGGACTCAAGCCAACCGGTTGCCGATAAGGACGACACGAACCCCGAAGCTGTTCGAGGACCCTATCCCACCACGGTGGTGCAGCCGAGTGGCAAGAAAGTGCCCGTGGTACAGGCATACGCTTACACCAAATACTTGGGCAAATTACATGTCCAGGTTAGTCAACTCAAGTAGCTCAAGTAATGAAGAGTATATCAACAATTAATCTTTCCACTCTTAGTTCGATTTAGAGGGAAATTTGATCGAGTTTAATGGAGCACCTATTCTACTGAATGCCTCGGTTGCCCAGGAACAAGATCTGTTAGACTTGCTTGATGTCTATCGTCCCAATATCACGGCTCTGGAGCAAACGATTGTTGGTTACACCAAGGTTACTCTTGAGGGAGGAAACATATGTCGCCTAAGAGAATGCAATCTCGGTAATCTCGTTGCCGACTCCATGGTTCACACTCGCGTATTGGAAGATAAAAGCGGAAATTTCTGGACTGACGCTCCAATTGCTTTGATACAGGGAGGCGGTAAGTTGAATTACGTTGTGATTGTGCGAAACTACGATTGCATATTTGTATTTCAGGAATACGCGCATCGATTGATAAGAATTCCAATGGCTCGATTACGGGCAGCGACATTCTCACAGTGCTTCCCTTTGAGAACAGTCTCTACATTACGCGCATTTCTGGCAAAACATTGCGAAATGCTTTGGAGCGGTCAGCTTCCATACGGAACCAGGACTCAAATGGTGGTTTCCTGCAGTTTGCTGGCATTCGCGTGGAGTACGACTACGACATGGAGGAAGGACACCGAGTAGTCTCCGCCCTTGTGCGTTGTGCCGAGTGCAATGTGCCTTCATACAGTCATCTTAATGAATCAGCTTATTACAAGGTGATTGTTAACGAGTTTCTTCTGAATGGAGGTGATGGCTACAGCTTAAAGGAGGAGCACGAACCCTACTCTGAACTCCTAGTGAAAAATGATCAATTCGCCTTAGGCCAGTATCTGGAGGCGCGTCACTACGTCTATCCCGAAAACGAGGGTCGTATTATCATCAGGGGACCCTCAGATGGTGCGGGTAGCATTATAGGCTCCATTGCTCTGATCCTGGTCTCCTCTTTTACTGTTCGATTGTTTAATTAGTTTTAAGTGTGCCCACCGCCCTAGTGCAAATTTTTAAAACTTTATTCGAGAGTTGTGAATTTATAACGTTAAATATATGTCTGATTGTCGTGATAGACTTACAGCCGGAAATAGTTCTTCTATATATAGCGATCTAAAGATATACACAAGTTTAACATTGTATTTGCAGCTTTAAATGAGACATGTGAATACGTAGTTCAGCTTATTGTGATACCAGATAAATACGAAAAGCTATATTTGGACTGGGTGTAGTCGCTAAAAATTCCTAAAATGTAAATCCTTATTTTATTTCAGAGTAAAGTACAATTTATTCGACTGGTCAAAAGTTAATGACAAAACAACCGATCGAGCTTTCATAGTGGATAAATAAAGCATTGTAAAGCAATTGCAGTAACACACTTAAAACCTCTATTATGCTTCTCATTGATTAAAGTCTTCGCGTTGTTTTGAGGAATTGTGAGGAATATTCGTTTATAGATAGTAAAACATCTATGCTACACATTTTAGCTCTCCTTTCTTTAGCAATTCCTAAAAATTAGGTATTCGCTTAACGTGCCTCTGGAAATTGTGCGCTTTAAAATCAGTTCTTTTTCACAGACACTTTACTTTTATTTCCTATCTAATGCAATGCAGAAATGCGACATCGTTTACTTTCATAAAGGGTGTTTTTTTTAAAGGTATAGAACTTCAAATTGAAATAAAACACAAGAAAATCGTTTTAACGTCCATTAATTTGGCTTTATTGGAAAGATATTTTTATGCCATTAGTGTTTATGGTTTCAACAAGACGGCGCTACATGCCACACAGCGCACGTCACAATCGACTTATTGAAAGAAACGTTCGATGAGCGCATAATTTCGCGAAATGGACCTGTCAATTGGCCACCAAGATCGTGTGACTTGACACCATTGGATTATTTTCTTTGGGGATATGTGAAGTCGCTCGTCTACGCCAACAAACCACAAACGTTAGAGGACTTGGAAGCCAACATTCGTCGCGATATTTCCGACATACGGCCCCAAATGCTCGAAAAAGTGCTTGAAAATTGGACCTCTAGACTTGGCTATATTCGAGCCAGCCGCGGCGGCCACATGCCGGAAATCATATTTAAACACTAATGGCATAAAATTATCCTTCCAATATAGACAAATTAATGGACGTTAAAACGATTTTCTTGTGTTTTATTTCAGTTCGAAGTTCTATACCTCTAAGAAAAACACCCTTTAGTATCAACAGCAGTAGATACATCTGTAGCTACAGATACAGATACTCCTACAGATGCACATACTTGTGTATGTAAATGCATCTGCTTCTGAATAACTTCTATAGAAAGCATATTCACGATTAGGTGCGATCGCGAGACCGACATAAACACAGGCACCGCCGCTTCGACTGATAAGGCAGCCAGACTGATGTGGATTCTGGGTTGTGGACTGTGGGCGATAAGTGAGCATTGCAAGAACCGTTTGAGTCTGCAGCTGGAGTCTCGCTCTTCTTACTATCTCTCGCTCATACTCTCAGCGTGCGTGCGTGGGTGTCCGTCTAGCAGTGTAACTAATTTCAATAAGTTACAGATCGGTCGGCACCTCTGTTTCTGCCTCTGCTTCTGCCTCTGCCTCTGCTTCTGCCTCTGTCAATGCTGCTGTCGCTGTTGCTGTTGCTCTCGTTGCGTTCGTTTTTGAGTCTGTGCCGGCATTTGGAATCTGCGCAGTGCCAGTGCGACAGTTGACGTCGGTGGCAACGGTTGAATCTCTGACAAGTGCTTTTGTGTGATCGAAATTGCTTACCCAAGTATGTTATAAAGGTACGCTGCCTGTGTGTGTGTGCTGTGAGTGTGTGTGTAAGTTAGGGGGAGGGGGTCTTGTTATGGCCTTGTTCCCAGGCAACCAAAACTCAACGTTTTTACAATCGATTTGAATCTGCAACGAGTATCTGCAACTATCTGTAACTATACGAGTTTCAAGCACAGGTATTGAAATTAATCATAAACAATTATTTAGTTAAGTTAGGTTTCGCTATTCTCTGGCACTTTAACTAATTGCCTGTGTTTTGTATTGTGGTTGTGGGTTCCACAGTGTCAAAGTTATTGTGAAATACGTGCTTTATTTATAAAACCGATTAAATTCAATTATTATGGCATCGCTTGAATTCATTTGCAATTACGATTAATAACGGAACAACTACACATGGGTATTATCTATAAAAATCCCCTGACACTAAGAAAATAAAGGTTTTTTTTTGTAATTCAATATACTATTGCGAACAATTCGTTGCTGATACTAACATTTTTCTCAGATAGATTGATTAGAGTTTAAACTGTTATATGTCCTTAAAACTAAGATTTAGAATCAGCCTTAAGATGATTACCACAATTGTTGTACTCGTATAACTCGTATGTGTCTTTTTACTTTAAGTTGAATTCATCGCCACTTAAACTACAGCATCAACTGAAAATGAAGTCAACACCCTCTTAAGTTTTAAAAATGAATTACGTTAACATAATGGTTGTGTCAAGAAATTAATTGGAACAAGATTTTGAGAGATTTTAAACTCTTTCACGCTCAATGGGGAGATTCTCAGATTAAACAGAGTTTGCACTGTCAAAATGAGCAATCTATTCGAGAGCTATGCAGATAAGCCGTTTAACATGCGACTAGGCCATTAACTTAATATGAGGCAAGTCTATACAATCTGATAATAATAATAAAAACAAAAAAACATGGTTTATCTCTAAAAATTTATGGAAATTGGTGTAGTATTACATGGTGTCAAACTGACAATGTACTGCCCCTTATAAAGTGAATCAACTAAACTTAAGTTTGTTAATTTGGGAATACGTTTCCTACTCTGTTCCAGCTGCAAGGGTGGCTTATTTAATGTCATCCTGGCATCGATAAGATTACTAGTATCTAGTTTATATCCGTTCTTGACGAATTTTGCCATAGTCACGGAGATCACAAATTTTTAGGAAATAAGTTACTTTCTTATTTCCGCGCTTAAGGAGTACTTGATTTTTATTTCGTTTAAAATTCCGTTGTGATCTACAGCTTAAACATGGATCAGTGGACACGTTTAACCCTTGGATTTCTGTTTATTCTCACTACAAACGCCAATCCCATGCCTGGGAAGTCTGCTGTAGCCACTGAGTTTATCATCCTGCACAATAATGATATGCATGCCAGATTTGAGCAGACGAATGTGAACAGCGAAAAGTGCTCTGCCGAGGATGTTAAAAAAGATAAATGTTATGGAGGTTTTGCGCGTGTGGCCTACGAGTAAGTGATCCAAAACAAATACTCCAAATATTCAATTAACAATATATTCCGATTTCAGAGTTAAAAAATATCGTGCTGAGGCAAAAAATGGGGGAACCCAAGTATTTTATTTAAATGCTGGAGACACATATACTGGCACAGCTTGGTTTGCCCTCTTCAAGGATAAAATAGCCAGCAGTTTTCTCAACAAACTGCAGCCTGATGCTATTGTAAGATACAATTAGCATTGTCTTATATTTGTCTACAACTGATGTTTGCCTAACACTTGTAGTGCCTTGGAAATCACGAGTTTGATGAGAAAGTAGAGGGTCTAGTTCCCTTCCTTAATGATGTTAATTTCCCAGTTTTGGCATGTAATCTGGATCTAACTAACGAACCCGCCTTGGCTTCCGCCAAGCGTTTGGCAAATTCAACCATCCTTGAGGCAAATGGTACCAAGATAGCCGTAATTGGTTACCTTACGCCGGATACGAAACAGTTGTCCATTAAGAATAACGTCATATTCAATGAAGAGGTCGTTGCTATCAAGTAAGTAATCCTAGCGTTTTTTAACATTTGCCTGACTTTCGACCATCGAACAGTGCTGAGGCGGCAAGACTGAGGGCTCAAGGACTTAAAATCATCATTGCTCTGGGACACTCTGGCTACAAAAAAGATCAAGAGATTGCCAAAGAGTGCCCGGAAGTTGACATCGTCATTGGCGGACACACCAATACGTTCCTCTACAATGGGGATAAGCCAAGCGTTGAGAGAGTAGATGGACCATATCCCACAGTGATCACCCAGAAGAGTGGCAAACGCGTTCCTGTGGTACAGGCCTACGCTTACACAAAGTATCTGGGCAAATTGCATGTCAAGGTTGGCGACCTTTCGTAGACTTTGTTAGCAACCATTATCCGTAGTCTGTCCTTCACAGTTCGATGGGGATGGCAATTTAATTGATTTTAATGGATCGCCAATTCTACTGGATGCGGCTGTGACACAAGATAAGGATGTCTTGAGTCTATTAGATTTGTATCGGGAGAATGTAACGGCATTGGAAAAGTCCGTGGTGGGGCACAGCAAGGTGTTTCTAGAGGGACAGAAGGCCATATGTCGTTCCATTGAGTGCAATATGGGAAACCTCATTACCGACGCCTTGATTTTCAGTCGAGTTATGGAGGATCAGGGTGGCGATTACTGGACTGATGCGTCGATTGCTTTCCATCAAGGAGGAGGTAAGTTCATTCAAATCCAATGGGCCAACCAATAACACTACTCTATTATTCGTATTTTTAGGAATTCGAAGCTCAATTGAGATCAAATCCGATGGCATGATAACCCAGAGCGATTTATTGACGGTACTTCCCTTCGAGAATGATATTTACATCACGAAAATCAGTGGCAAAACCATTTGGAATGCCCTTGAACACGCGGCTGCTGTTAGATTTAAGGATTCCGATGGAGCGTTTCTTCAGGTCTCCGGTCTACACGTTGTCTACAATTCGGATTTGCCAGAGGGAAGCCGTGTCGTCTCTGTGGAAGTGCGCTGTGCCAGATGCACGGTTCCCTCTTACAGTCCCCTTAGCGAGACCGAGTACTATAAGGTGATTGTGCCGCAGTTCTTATTTGAGGGTGGTGATGGTCACACCATGATCGATGAAGCCAATCCTACGTGGATACGTATGCAGAAAACAGTCATCGAAGCTGTTAGCCAGTATCTGCAACATCACAACTTCGTCTATCCGGAAGTGGACGGACGCATTAAGTTTAAAGCATTTCCTGAAAATGTAACCTCTGCTTCTGCGATAAGAGTAATAAGTTCTGTGACTTTTTTGTTGATCTCAACTGTTTCCTCATTGCTGATCACAAAATTCCTTTAAAAATGTATATTCCTAGATTTTATAACAATGATGAGAATTTAGTGTGTTAAGTCGCGCAGGCGTAAGTCATTGTACTTGAAATAAATTAAAGATGAATTATCTAAATTCTAAATGTATTATGATTTAGACCCCTCCCTCTACCTATTGTAAGTAGAAGCTTAATTAAAATTTGATAAAGAGTTTTTTTGAATCCTTAATAACCAAATAATAGAGTTGCATATATTAAATTGGTTAAAGCATGTCTGTTAATACCGGTTAAAACTGAGTAAACTTTTCTTAAAACTTATTTCCTCATCTATTTACAACTGAAAAACAGTATTAAGTTGTACGAAACCACAATTACATTTCAGAAGCCAATTGCATTAAATTCATTTTATCAGGCCCTCGGCATAAAATGCTTTGGAGCCTAATACTTATTTTAATCTTACTCGAGGACAGCGATGCATTCAAGTTCACTATCGTGCATAACAATGACATCCACGCCAGGTATGACCCAATGAAGGGAAGCAGCGGGAAATGTCCCAAGGGACACGACGAGAGGGGCCTGTGCTTTGGTGGCCTTGCCAGAGTGGCTACTGCGTAAGTTTCGCTCACATCTGAGCTAGCTCCCCGAATATTAAAGGCAAACTTTAGTGTAGCAAAGGCCCGAGCTGAGGGGCCGACTCTTTATCTGAATGCTGGGGATACCTTCCATGGCACTTCTTGGTACGGAGTCTATAGAGGCCAGCTAGCTGCCGAGCTATTGAACTTACTTGATCTGGATGCCATGGTTAGTATGGACCCAAGATAGTATTGACTAAACCGATAAATATTGATCTATATTTTGGCACAGGCTCTGGGCAATCATGAGTTCGATGACAATGTCGCTGGACTGGTGCCCTTCCTGACAAAGGTTAAATTCCCGGTTGTGTGCTGCAATCTGAACGTGCGTAGAGTTCCGCAGGTACAAGGCTTGGAAAATTTAGTTCATTCGACGGTCTCCACAAAGCTGGGCAGGAAAATTGGCATTATTGGATACATTACGCCGCTTACAAAATATTACGTTCCTTATAATAACATAGAATACTTGGACGAGATATCGTCTATTAAGTAAGTCCCCATGATTCTTTTAAGCACTATATATTAATATATTCAAATCATTTCAGCCTTGAAGCAAAGCTGCTCATTATGAAAGGAGTGAATATCATAATTGCACTTGGACATTCTGGTTATGAAAAGGATCGGATGATTGCTTTGCACTGTCCGGACGTTGACGTTGTCATTGGCGGACACTCTCACACGTTTCTATATACAGGAAATCCACCGGATGAGGATAAGCCAGAGGGTGACTATCCGACTGTGATGACTAGGCCAAATGGACAGCAGGTTCCTGTTCTTCAGGCTTATGCGTTTACAAAATATTTGGGTAAAACTAATTTAGAGGTAAGCTTCTGTGGGAAGGTTACTGAATCCTTCAATGTTTTATTGATTATCGCTATAATTCTCGTATCTCCCTTAACTTTGTAGTTCGACGATACGGGAAAGTTAATACATTTTAATGGGACTCCTATGCTGCTGGATAGGAGCATTCCTCAGGAGGCTTATATCACGACTCTTTTGGATATTAAACGAAAAAAAATAGATATTATCAATAAGAGATATTTGGAAGAGAGGAATTTGTTTCTTAAAACTTTAATGTATCCGGAGAGTGATGACGAAAATGAGTTCCATGAACTAGAATGGTTAAGTTCTATGGGATATGAGTCCAAGAGAATGCATCCTATAATACTGATGTCGGAGCTTGCGTTAATACGCTTTTTAAAAAGTTTTAGTAAATTTTGGTAACAATAAGAAAGCTCTGTAATATGACGAGTTACCATTCCACAAAATTAGGGTTTGCTACCAAAGTAAATATGTATTTCTTAGAGAACAGATATTTTTTAACACAGGCTTGCTTTTTCCGTGTCCTATTCCGATATCTTATACCCAACATCTTTAAGTATTGTCGGTTTTGTAGTGTAATAAATCAGAGCAGAGTGTACACTTTACTTATATGAGACTTTAAGCACTGTTTGGGGATAAGAATCTCTGAAAGTAAATTAATCTCGGTTGTAATGTATATTACAATAAAAAATATTCACAGTTAACTTATCAACTGCTTTCAATTGAGAACGAAAAATAATAATCAAAAGAACACACAATACTAAATGGCACTTTGTATCAAGGGGCTTTGGAGTTTGATACTATTTTTAATCTATCTTAAACAATGCCATGGATTTAAGTTCACCATAGTGCATAACAATGACATGCACGCTAGGTATGATCCGATGAAAGGAAGCGATGGGAAGTGCCCTAAGGGAGACGACGAGAGAGGCCTTTGCTTTGGAGGTTTTGCTAGAGTGGCTACGGCGTAAGTGCCAACATCCACATCCACATCTTTGACAGCCCTTAAGTCTTCTTTTAGGGTAGCCAAGGCTAGAGCTCAGGGATCGACGCTCTATTTATACGCAGGCGACACGTATCAAGGTACGTCCTGGTATACGGTCTACAAAGGCGATCTGGCAGCTGATCTGATGAACATGCTTAATCCAGATGCAATGGTAGATATTACTCGTATTAGTTATCAATTAAAATATAAGGATTTCGACTCACTTGAACAGTCCTTGGGAAACCATGAATTTGACGACAACATCGATGGGCTACTGCCTTTTCTCAATAAGGTTAACTTCCCCGTGGTGACCTGCAATTTGGACCTAAGAAAAGTACCAAAATTGCAAAGTGTAAAAAGTTTGATGCCTTCAACGATCATTACAAAATTGGAAAAGCAGATTGGAATTATTGGCTATCTTACGCCTGAAACAAAAGATATGGTTGCGGTGAACAATGTAGAGTACTACGATGAGATTCCATCCATTAAGTAATTATTTTCATTTAATTTGAAGTTAGACAAACTGAAAATTGACAAATTTATTTTCATGTGCCACGCTGGATATGCAAGTGCGGAAGCAAAAAAGCTCATAAAGAAAGGAGTTAATATTATAATAGCACTGGGCCATTCTGGTTACAAGAGGGATCAGGAAATCGCCATCAATTGTCCAGACGTGGATGTTGTTATCGGTGGGCATTCGCACAGTTTTCTCTACACGGGCAAACCGCCGTCCACAGATAAACCTGAGGGAGACTATCCAACTATTGTCGCCAGGGCAAATGGTCGACGGGTGCCTGTCCTGCAGGCATATGCATATACCAAATATTTGGGTAAAATTCATCTGGAGGCAAGTATATAATTTTACATATTTCAATGAATAAGTTTTATTTGTGTAAACACAACCTTTTTACTAGTTTGACAATGGAGGCAATCTTATCGATTTTAAAGGCACTCCAATCTTGTTGGATTCGTCGGTGGAGCTTGAAAGCAATATAAAATCTCTCTTGGATTTAAAAAGAAAGAAAATAGATGAGCTGGATGGTCAGGTAGTTGGTACTACAAAGGTGCTTTTAAATGGCGATCGCATGTCGTGTAGAAAGAGGGAATGCAATTTTGGCAACTTTATTTGTGACGCTCTAATTCACGCCCGTGTGGCTGAGGACTTTGTGGGTCTTTATTGGACAGATGCACCGATAGCATTAATTAATGGAGGAGGTATGTGAATGAGGTACGTGTTCAAATAAGAATTAATTTGGTTTGATTTTTATTTGAAAACTAATTGAACAAATTGAACAGTAAGTTAGGCAATGCATTTTAAGAGAGCAACAACTTTTCAAATTGTTACAAACATCTGACCAGCTTTATTTTTGCTAAAACTATGCACTGAATTTGCCTTTGTCTGACCATAGTGGAACCACCCGGTTCCAAAATAAAAATCTTTTGTGTAGGTTTGTTCTTAAAAGTGCTGGGGCCGATAAAAGGGTTTCTATAGCACTTCTGACAGTTAAAAGTTTTAGCTCAACTTAATAGCAATTTCCTGCATTTACAATAAAATTAATTAAAATAAATAGTTTTTTAAATTTTGGTTGTGCCTATGACACATAGAAAATTGTATATGGGCATTTCCAGAAAAAGGTCCACCTTGCCCAAAAACGTAAAATTGATTAAAAACTCACATCTTGTGAAATTTTCTTCCAAAAATGTATTCAAGTTATTTATTTTATCAATATACGCTAGAAGAAATTCAATAGGATGAACATATAGATTCTACATTGGAATAAATTCACTTTTTCCATATTTTTGACGATTTTCTTAAAAATTTATTTTCAAAATGGACCGTTTGTATTTTAACGATTACACTAAGTCAGGGAGTAAGATTGTAACATAAACCATTTTAATATATAGAATAATATTGAAAGTTTAATTTAAAACAAGTTTTAAAAGCTGTTTCCGATATATAGAATAAAATTTGATGAACAAACTCTTGGAAAAACTAAGTGGAAATCTTGTCGCATTCGCGATGTCACGTTACAAATTACTAATAAAACTTGTAAAATAAATAAAACGTTAGTTACATATCAAAATTATTTCTAAAATGGAAAACTACATTATTTTATTATGGTTTAAGAGTATTTTCTTCCAAATTACTCTCCAGACTTTCGCATTTATCAAGATGAAGTCAAAAATGACTTCCATTTTTCGTCGCGTTCGCGATGCATTGTTTTCTATAAACAATTAAAAGACGACAAGTCTTCAAAGATTTTTATCATAAAAATAGAGTTGATAAAATTCATTAAACACGTGAGAAAACATTTTTGAGAATTTTAGTTTTTGCAATTTTTTTATCATTTAAAGTAGTACAAATGTCGCGTTCGCGATCCTGGAAATACCCATATCGTACATTTTCATTAAAAGTGTTTTTGTAATTCTTTTATATAAAGAAACTTCTTTACAAGGTAAAAGTCTAGTGACGGAGGCATTTTCAAGGCCCAAATTTCTGATATCCAATTTTGTGACAAGCGTCATCAAATATGAAAATTTAAAATTTTCTTAGAAAATTAAATATAGTTTGGCCTTTAAAATACCTTTCCAACGATATATGTAAGACATTTGTATCTGTAGCTTTTGTTGTTTTGGAACTGTGGTTAGCAAATTTTAGCGGGTTGTAGCGTTATCCTGCTAAGCTAGAGGTTTTTCCAAAATGAGGGGCCATCAAGAAGAAGCATAATTTCTAGTATTATTATTATTATTATTTCTTTATTGGGATTCCCAGCTCTAAAGTATAAACTTATTATTTTATGTGCTAGTCACATTGTGTTGTTTACTTAAGGGGGTATTGCTGGTTGGACGTCAAAAAAAAGGTCTGCGGCACGGATAACTCCACTTCGGATCATCAGAAATGAAAAAAGTAAACGGCGCACAGTGTAAGATTTTGCCAATCTAGGGGGACTTAATTCAATAGCAGTCGTAATTTTAAAGCTATCGACTTGAAATTTGGAGTGAATTCTCGAATATCCCCAAGTAAATTTTTGGACTAAAATTTAAAGTGGGCGTGGCACTGTAAAGGGCGTTAAATACGGAAAAACCAGGAGTTTTTCATTTTTTCAACACACAAATCGCCATAAAAAATAAAATAAAATTTTTTTCTAAAAAGTATCAGGTTAGTATTTTTTGTTTTAATTTTAGCCAACTTAAAATAATTTTTTTTAAATTAATAATGAAAAAAAAAAATTTTTTTTTTTCAAATTGAATATTTTTTTTATATGCTCCTGCTTTTTCTTGTAACTTCAAAATTATTGGGCGAATAAATTAAAAATATGTTTTGTTTTGAAGATAATTAATTTATTGAAAGAAAAAATAAATTTTTATATTTTTCTCAATTTTTTAAATTAAAAAAACAACAATATAAAGTTGATAAAAGGGCTAGGCGAAATTATTTTTTGCAAATTTATTCAAAATCTGAACTGGAATCTTAACTTTTGTCACTAGATAGACCATAAAATAAAAATTTTGCGGTTTGAGGTTAAAGGCAGGACATCAATCTTATAATGAACGTCTTTTATTGTGTCCTGAAGCGAACTTGCATTCTTGGTCATAAATCTGGATATATCTCTCCTAGATTTACTCTACCTCAACTCAAATTCATGGCACATGTTTGATAAGTGCATCTTTAACTTTATATAATCAATACCATTGCCAAAAATCATCGCTGCGTGCTCTAGGAGTAAGTTAAGCTTAACGGTTCTTACGTTGCTTGACCAAACCTCGAAAAACTCTACGCGTGTTATTTCAGTCATTGCTAAATTGAACTCCCCAGGGCAAAATATGGGCAAAGTTTTATTCCTGATCCTGATTCAGAATGATTTTCTGCAAACGATGTATGTTCTGGTTGATTTGAATGTTATCGAATGTTGTTAGTTTTTTTCCATCAAAAATATAATAATGTTAAACATTTTCTTACTTTTTGGCACTTATTTCCAACAAATAATGAAAATTTTCAAGGCGACTAATAAAGTACCTTTATATTGCTCAAAATCAATTATGCTCCAAAAATGATAGGAAAAATAAAACTTTACTGCTCACAGTGACCAAACGATCTAATTGAAAAGACTAAACTTTGTCAACTGCTGGTCGTTGTCCGATTCAATTTTGCATGCATTTCAAATGCACCGGTTTAAGAGCCGTTATTTTCTAAACAAAAATTCTTTGTTTTGTTTTGTGCTTGTTTTCGTAACATTTGAACATTTCTAAGTTGACTTCTAAAAGCTCATTGACCTTAAAAAACATTTTTTTTTTCAATTAAGTCCCCCTAGATTGGCAAAATCTTACACTGTGCGGCTTTAGATTCAGTACAGATGTAATTCGGGTCCCTACCTCAATCATAATTGTGCGATTTTTTTTTACAAAATGGCGGCTATTGAAAAATGAAAAATCAGTTTTAGGCCATTTTTTTGTAGTTTAGTATAAAAAAAAAATTAAAATTATGATTGAGGTGGTGATGAAACAAAGTGCTATCGACGCAGAACGATAGCACTTTGTTTCATCAAAATCGGTTTAGAACTACGGGCGCAATCCGTGCCGCAGCTGCGCGCAGCTTCGAAAAAAGAGGATTCGAGATAAACGCGTTTAAAGTTTTGACTTCACATGCATTAACATTAAAATTAAAATTGCATCACAAAAAACGCCATATCTTCTAAAGTAGTTAGAATTTCAAAAAACTCTTTTAGGACTATATTCTCAAATATCCAAGCTATAAAAATATGCAACAAAATCGACCAGCAATACCCCCTCAATATAAAGTTACATATATTTTATTTTAAAACTATATTTTATAATAATTTAATTTACTTTAATTTATGATTCATTTTGATTTAATTATTATCACTGCGGACGGCAGTCTGCGCTTGTGACGAAAGCAGCACGAAGGGTGCGAAGGCGACTAGCATATATACACAGGAAGAATGGAAAATTTGCTATGACTGTCCGATCAGGTCGAGTAATATACCGATCGAAAGGTATCAACTTAACTTACAAATGTGCATAGTATCTTTGGAAATTCACCTGTATCGTGAGATAAACAGGTGTAAGTGGCAGGGGAAAAATTTAAATTATTGGAGCTAATGGGGCTGTAGGAGCTTTTTTGAATTGTTTTTAAATTTGTTACCATTCTAATCAAAAATACGCGTCGAATGAAGTCTCGATCATCGAAATCCGATTACTAGTTTAAAAAATAATTCATTTTGAAATTTTTAGCCGCCTTCCGAAAATGAGATGAAAAGTCAGTCTGTTTGTTTGTTTGTTTGGATCAAATCGTTGACTTAGCTTAAATGTTTGATTTAGGACTTGTTCCGGCTCAAAAATCAAGAGACGTTTGTTCTACGACTTTTTCGAAAAATCGCTAGTTTAGCGAGACATCGCTAAAAGCCGCTAAAATTGAAACCCAATTGCCGAGTGCCAAAATTTTTTTTTTAAATTATTTATGTGTAAAACTTTATATTATTCGTCAAAAAATTGGATATCAGAAATTTTGGGACATGAAAATGTTTTCGTCACTAGACTTTTACCTCGTAAAGAGTTTTTTTTATGGTTATAATATATTTTTGAAAACGAAATTGCTTAATATGTTGACATTCGCGCATTGACGCTATTTTCCATTTGTATGTTGCGTAGTTAGCAAAACGGAGTTTTTCTTATGACTTTTTTCCTAAATATTTAAATATCAAAAATTAAATATTACTTGATTTTTATGAACTAAAGTGCAGAAGACATAAAATTTAATTTTCTTAAAGCTGCATACCAAAATTGTTTTCTACAAACTTGACTTGTTAATTTTCGATCAAAGTACGGTGAAAACGGAAAAAACTGTAAAAAAACATATATTTTCACATGTAGCTCCCTCAATATGTATCCGAGATTTTTGTGTAATACACCGTTAGAAAGGTGTTACTTTTCTTTTTCAAAGGACGTTTTATTATTGTAGGATGCAGAATATAAGATATAGGAATTTTTAACTCTATTAACCTCGAAAAAACGGTTTGTGTACTGTAATTTAAAATTTCTATGTGCACCAAAAAATTCTAGTATGCCACAATGTTACATTTAACTATATCTGCAACCATAGCGTAGGTTGCATCCGAAAAGTTTTTTATTCTTAATGAAAAAGTTTAAAGTGCTTTCAGACGAACATTTTTTCACCGACACTTTTTGTCAAATTTCAGCTTTTCACCGGTGCTCACCGATGGAACTAGGACGTGTTATATTTTTGTGTTTTTTGTGTCGGTCAAATGCCTACTAGATACAGCCAAGGTGAATTTACTATTAAGGTGACGTCGTCCGATGTGGTGAGGTTACAATCAATTTTTCACCTCTCTCTCTCTTCGCTCTAAGAGAGAGCTGACAGAAAAGCAAATGCCTGCTTAAAATAAATAAAACGAGATAATTCAAAATAGTTTATAATATTTTAATGCATAACAAAAACAATATTGTCAGAGTCATTGAAATGGCTGGCACAAATTCGACTATGACTTGTAAATTGAACGCCTGTGCTCCTTGACCAGAGCTCCCTTCTGCTTTCGTCACATGGCACTAAAACATTCCTTCCCGAAGTTCTCTTACGGCAGAGCATACAATATGTTGTAGTCATTTTTAGATCTACTGAGCAACAAAATAATACACACTGTTAATAAAATAATTGCAGATTATAATAATAATAAGTTTATTCTTTTCTTTCTACGAGTTTATTCGTAAAGAAGAAGACAATAAAAAAAACATGCGATACACAACCTCTTTCGACAACGTTTGCAGGCATACTGTCAAATGTTTGTAACCCCGAAAGAGAGCAGCTGTGGTGACAACGTCACCTACTTAGTAAATTCACCTTGGATACAGCGACCTTTGTATGAAACTTTTCAGAGTGTGACCAGGTTCTGTGAGAACAAAAACCGATGGTATTTTTGTTTGACAGCCGATGCGAATAGTGTGAATGGCAAAATTCACCGACGGTGAAAAAGTGTCGGTGAAAACACGCTCGTCTGAAAGCACTTTTAGCATTTGGTACTAAGCAACAAAAGTTATATATTTTAGGTATGGTCGACACATAATTAGATATTAGAAATTTGAGGGCATGAAAATGTTTTAGCCACTAGATTTTTGCTTCGTAATGAGGTTTATTTACTATCTTTTATTTTAAATTAGTTTCATAACGGTATTGCAGGAATACGCGGTTCAATTGAGAAGAAATCTGACGGCGTAATAACCCAGAGCGATATATTAACGGTAATTCCCTTTGATAATGATCTTTATATTACGAGTATCAGTGGAAAAACTATTTGGAATGCCCTTGAACACGCGGCTGCTGTTATATTCAGCTGGACCGATGGAGCGTTTCTTCAGGTCTCCGGTCTACACGTTGTCTACAATTCGGATTTGCCAGAGGGATGCCGTGTCGTCTCTGTGGATGTGCGCTGTGCCAGTTGCACGGTTCCCTCTTACAGCCCCCTTAGCGAGACCGAATACTACAAGGTTATTGTGACGCAGTTCTTACTAGAAGGTGGTGATGGTCACATCATGGTCGATAAAGCCAATCCTACACGTTTACGTATGCAGAAAACAGTCGTCGAAGCTGTTATCCAGTATCTGCAGCATCACAAATTCGTCTTTCCGGAGTTGGATGGACGCATTACTTTTAAAACATTTCTCGAAGGTGGAACCTCTGGCACTGCGAAAAATTTAATTAGTTTCCCGGAGTTTTTGTTGATTTCAACTATTTCTCTGTTGCTTGACAGATAGTTGTGCACGCTTGTTGCCAGTTTTTAATCATTCGTGAAATTAATGAAAGCTGAAGCATTTAAACTCGATTTCTATAAAAGAGATTTGGAGTATTTCCTTATTAGAAGTAGTAGCTAGGTTAAAATAGTTTCAACAAAATTTTCAATTTTTTTTGCATAAGTTATAAGGTAAATTTTAAAACTGTTAAATTTAAAAAAAAGTCTAATAACACGCAACAATTAGAGACCTCGAATAAAAAAAAAAATAATAATAAGTAATATTTAAAGCATAAAACTAAGCTTTGTTATTTACAAAATTACCATTTCAATACCCAGAATCCGTTACAAATAGATAAAAAAAGGGCGGTATACACAGAAAAAAAAGCCAGTTTAAAATACTTAATTAAGCTCGCATTTTGTAAGTATGAAATCAGGATTAAGCTGAATAATCAAGCCTGTATCGGGATTAAAATGGGAAAATACACATTTGCTGAGCGCGAGAGGAAAATTCTCTCCCGGCCTCTCTCATTGGTTAGTGGCTCAGTAGTTAGAGTCGCCGACCTGTCACATAATTAGAACTTTCAGTTTGAAAAAAATCTGGGTTCGATTCCCCTCGTAAATTAAAAAAAAAAATGTAAGAACAAAACAAAAAAAAAGGTTTAAAAAAAAAAGTTAAAAAAATTTAAATGTTACGAAAAACATTTTAATTAATACAAATTTTTTAGCCAGAATTACACAATTTCAGGATTGAATTCGGGATTGAAAAAATCAAGTACTTCATACTTGATGCTTCATAAAGTATATCTACGCGGTAAAAGTCTAGTGACGAAAACATTTACATGCCCCAAAATTTCAGATATCCAATTTTATGACGAAATATATTATATTTTTTATATGTGTTAATTTATTATATATCCCAAAAAAAAAAAAATATATATATATGGGCATTTCCAGAAAAAGGTCCACCACGACGAAAAACGTAAAATTGATCAAAAACTCACATCTTGTGAATTTTTCTTCCAGAAATGTACTTAAGTTATTTATTTAAGCAATATACGCTAAAAGAAATTCAATAGGATGAACCTATAGATTCTATATTGGAATAAATTCACTATTTCCATATTTTTGCCCATTCTCTAAAAAATTGACTTTCAAAATGGACCGTTTGTATTTTAACGATTACACTAAGTAGGACAGTAAGATTGTAACATGAACCATTTTAATATATAGAAAGTTTAATTTAAAACAAGTTTTACAATTTGTTTTCGATGTATCGAATAAAATTTGATGGACTAATTCTTGGCACAAACTAAGTGGAAATCTTGTCACGTTCGCGATGTCGCGTTACAAATTACTAATAAAACTTGTAAAATAAATAAAATGATAGTAACTTATCAAAATTATTTCTAAAATGGAAAACTTCATTATTTTATTATGGTTTAAGAGTATTTTCTTCCAAATTACTTGCCACATTTCAAAGACTTTCGCATTTGTCAAGTCAAACATGACTTCTGCTCGTCACGTTCGCGATGCATTGTTTTCTATAAATATTTCGAAAACGACAAGTCTTCAAAGCTTGTCTTTTATAATAAAAATAGTGTTGATAAAATGTGAGAAAAACCTTTTTGAAAATGTCAACTTTTGCTATTTTTTTATAATTTAAAGACGTTCAAATGTCGAGTTCTCGATCCTGGAAATACCCATATGCGCTTTTGTGTTAGTTAAAACTATATTTTCCATTATTCCTTTATGATGCTTTCGTCCCTAGCTTGGAATGCAGTCCAGAGTGATTTGTATTGTGCTCCAGGATTGTGTCGAAGAGTTTATTGCACGTTTTTGTGAAATGTGATGTGATTTTAGAGTTACGCGATACCATTTTCATTTTTTTTTTTTTTTGATATAGCAACTTATCTGATAAGTTATGCTTCTGGTGTGACATTCTGATCATTTTTTTTTTTTAATTTTGTCGATTTCAGCATATCAAAAAATTATATAAATAGTTAGGCTCGTTTTCCTTAAAATCAAAATAAAGAACTTAGTTTTACCTGTATGATTTTACCCAAATTTGTGCACAACTTGCAAGTTCGTAAGCCCATATTCAATCGATATTCGACACGCACGCTCAATGCTCGCTGTTTGGTCTGCTTGGAATCTCGATTTAAATTTGTAATGTTCTCAGTTAACTGATCAACTGTTTTCAAATGAGTAATAAAATAATATTCAAAAGAACACAATATACTAAAAAGCATAAGTGCAAAAATACTTCTTGGTACTTAAATGGCATTTTGTACCAATGTGCTTTGGAGTTTGATACTATTTTTGATCTTTCTCAAACAATGTCACGGATTTAAGTTCACCATAGTGCATAACAACGACATGCACGCTAGGTATGATCCGATGAAAGGAAGAAGTGGGAAGTGCCCCAAGGGAGACGACGAGAGAGGCCTTTGCTTTGGCGGTTTCGCTAGAGTGGCTACGGCGTAAGTGCCAACATCCACATCCACATCCTTGACAACCCTTAAGCCTTCTTTTAGTGTAGCCAAGGCTAGGGCTGAAAGACCGACGATCTATCTAAATGCAGGCGACACGTATCAAGGAACGCCCTGGTATACGCTCTACAAAGGCGATCTGGCAGCTGATCTGATGAATATGCTCAATCCAGATGCAATGGTAGATATTGCTCGTATTAGTTATCAATCACATCAATATAAAGATTTCAACCCCTTTGGACAGTGCCTGGGAAGCCACGAGCTTGATGACAATATCGATGGGCTACTGCCTTTTCTCAATAAGGTTAACTTCCCCATTGTAAGCTGCAATTTGGACCTTAGTAAGGCTCCTCAATTGCAAAATGCAAAGAGCTTGATGCCTTCAACGATCATTACAAAATTGGAAAAGCAGATTGGAATTATTGGTTATATTACGCCTGAAACCAGAGATCTGGTTGCAATGAACGATGTAGAGTACTACGATGAGATACCATCTATTAAGTAATTATTTTCATTTAATTTGAAGTTAAACAAACTGAAAATTTACAAATTTATTTTTTATATGCCATGCTGGATATGCAAGTGCGGAAGCAAAAAAGCTCATAGAGAAAGGAGTTAATATTATAATAGCACTGGGCCATTCTGGTTACAAGAGGGATCAGGAAATCGCCATCAATTGTCCAGACGTGGATGTTGTTATTGGTGGGCATTCGCACAGTTTTCTCTTCACGGGCAAGCCGCCGTCCACAGATAAACCTGAGGGAAACTATCCAACTATTGTGGCCAAGGCAAATGGTCGACGGGTGCCTGTCCTGCAGGCATATGCTTATACCAAATATTTGGGTAAAATTCATCTGGAGGCAAGTACATACATAATATTAATAAGTTTTATTCGTGTAAACACAACCTTTTCGCTAGTTTGACAATGGAGGCAATCTTATCAATTTTAAAGGCACTCCAATCTTGTTGGACTCGTCGGTGGAACTTGAAAGCAATATGAAATCTCTCTTGGATTTCAAAAGAAAGAAAATAGATGAATTGGATGGTCAGGTAGTGGGTACCACAAAGGTTCTTCTTAACGGCGATCGTATGGCATGTAGAAAAAAGGAATGCAATTTTGGCAACTTTATTTGTGATACTTTGGTTTACGCCCGTGTGGCTGAAGGCTTTGGCGGAATCTATTGGACTGATGCATCGATAGCCCTATTCAATGGAGGAGGTAAGTGACTGCCAAAATAACCCGTTGAATTAATTATATGCGATTGACAGGAATCCGCGCATCTATTGATGCAGGAACGGATGGTACTGTAACCGGGGCAGATATTGCCACCGTATTACCCTATGGCAATACCATATCTGTTGCCCGTGTTAAGGGCGCAAGTCTTGTCAAGTCTTTGGAGCATTCGGCATCTTTGCGCAACTCAGACTCGGATGGAGGCTTTCTACAAGTTTCTGGCTTGCGGTTTGTTTTAAATTTTAATCGTCCAAAAGGTAAACGCGTTACTTCAATTTTTGTGCTCTGCGCTGATTGTGAGATTCCGCACTATCAACCACTGGATAGGCATAAATATTATGGGGTGATATTACCGACATTTCTACTTAATGGCGGAGATGGTCATAAATATTTTAAAGAAGGATCAGATACGCAGGACAGTGTTATGCGCCTTAGTGATCGAGAAATAGTAACTAAATACTTCCAGGAACACAAGATTGTGTTTCCTAAACGAGAACAACGGATATCTATTTTAGAAAAAGCACTTGGATCTTGCGCCCAATCTCCCCGATCTCAGACTCGATTGGCTTTGATTGTGTTTGCAGCTGCTCAACTTTTAATCTTTTGTCAATGCATTTAATAAATTAAGAAACCACAAACTTTTAGTTGTCGACAATACCAAGATATGCATAGACAATGTGTATGTCACATGGCCAGATTAATGATCTGTTCTAATGCGCAGTTTCGTTAGCTTTTTTTTTGTTTTGGTTAATTGCTTTACTCTCGAGCCTGGGGTCGACGCACCGCCAGCTTGTGCATTGACCTTCCATTATTATATAGTGCCCTTGGCTGTAGACATGTGTATTTGCTCAAGCTTCTTTGCAACTGGCACGCACTGATAAACAGCTCACAAATAGTACTTCGTTAGTTCAAAGCGTGTAGACTTCACCGTTTTGAGATAAAGTCATCAGTGTTCAGACTAAACTTTCCTTCCATAAAATCCTCCTGTGATAGTTATGAGAAGTTCCTTGATACATATTTCGGTTTGAGAGATAAACCGAGTTAAAGGATAAAAGACAAACAAATTTCATTACGACTGAGTTTTATATATATATAGAGTTCTCGTATTCAAGTTTATTGTCTGTTTTTACACATAAAAGAAGTAGAGTCCTTATATAAAGAAAAATTCTATTGTATGCGTGTTAATGTACTTGTGTTTCTTGATGATATATTCTCTGTAGTTAAAGTTTCATGAAGAGTTCAATCTGCACACTGGTTCCAGAACCGAATCCGTAACTGAATTCGATATTCGTTTTGGTTTGATACCCCGATTTATAGAAAAATTCTTGTGTTAATATCAGGGACTAAAACCAAAATGAATATCAGTTTCAGTAACGGTTTTGGTTATGTTCGCATTTAGGTTATCGGTTATCGGTTACGCAAAATCTTCGAATAAAGGTCTCGTAAGGGTGAACCGGTTTTAGTATGTTTCGGTTTTGAATACCGGTATGATTTCGGTTCACAAAATAGAAACGTTCTTTGAAAAATATAGTTATATCATTTATTTCACATATTCTTCAGTTTGATGTAGTTATATGCCGTAATCAAATATGGGCTGATCCGAAAATTTTTAAACCAAGGCCGAAAACTTAAAGTTGTCAAAAAACTGCATGTTTTTTAATAATAGTTGTTTTTTGTTATAATAGAAAACTTGTTCATTTTTCAAATTACAAAATCAAAAAGTTTTTACGGTGGTTTGGTTGCTCATGGCCGAGCCTAATCAATTAATTCCTCTTTTTACCTCCTAATTTCAATAATTCTTGGAAAAAAAAGGGTAATTTCAATGTCCAAAAAAGTGGGCAAAACGGTCGTCTGAGTGTTTAGCGCCTATTTTATCTTTAACTTTGTTTAAATTTCTTTTATTTAAGATAAAAACAATATCGAAAAGATATTTAATATATATTTATAATTTGATAAAAAGTGTGGGTGTAAAAAGTGTAACGTCC
This sequence comes from Drosophila suboccidentalis, assembly GCA_037043435.1. Classification (NCBI taxonomy): domain Eukaryota; kingdom Metazoa; phylum Arthropoda; class Insecta; order Diptera; family Drosophilidae; genus Drosophila; species Drosophila suboccidentalis. The sequence goes on along the minus strand of JBAMBK010000650.1, from coordinate 63,834 downwards.
GCAACGTAACGTCCGCAACAGACAAAAACTAAGTTTTTTAATTAACGATTGATTATTTTTGATGCTGAATTAATATGGTCATATATTCCACTTAATTTTTTGTATTAGGATATTTTTTGTTTATTATGCAAAATTCCCTAATATATATGCAAATGCACGTTAACCTGAAATCAACTTCCATTCTTTGTAACGGGCGCAACGGAACTTTCAACAAGCCTAATTTTTTTTCAGAAATAGTAAGGCTTTTATCTTAAAATAGGTTAAAGAGTTCTCCTAATGAAATGCATTTTCCAGAAAATTTCATAAAAATTCACCAATCTGAACGCGAGCTGTATCAGTTTAAACATGAAAATTTGCGTGCAAATGTAACGTCCGCAACTCAGGATTAGCCCATATGTTTAATCAAAAAGAATATGATAATTTTAATGACCTATCGGGTTAGCTGCCATTGCAACTATCGCTCGAAAATTAAAATTGAAATCGATTTTCAAGGCATTTTAAAAATATGAATAAAAGTGCAGATTTTTTTGGGAAAATAGTTCTTTAATGTTATTATACTGATCTTAAGACTTTTTAAATCTACCCGTCTTTGCAAGGTTATCAAATCATCGGCGAGCCGAAGTTGACATCCTTCTTGTTTTCATATACATATTTTCTAACTTTGATATCAAAAGAACTAATCGTATGTTCAATGTGTACCAATGTGGTCTCGCATGCAACAGACGGTTGAGCTACGGCCCTCGCCCTCAACCTTGGCTCAATGGCGCTACTGGCGTATTCTGGTGGTGCTGCTACTGATGTTGTAGATGCTGTTGTAGTTGTTGCTGGCTTAGCTGATGTCGTGAGAACTACACAGATGTACTTTGAGCTCATGATGAAGGCAGCAAATGACTTGGTAGTAGGCGACACAAACACATTCTGCTGGCAGCTTTCGGCTTTGCCGTCTTCTCCAGCAGCTGGAGGCCCATCCATGACCGATGGGCTATGGCTTAAGCCCATGCACAAACCCATCAAACTGAGAAGTCTTCGTTCGTATTCGTACTCGTATTGTATGTAATTATGGCGAGCAGCTCATACTTAAACTCTGTCTCGACACTTGATGTCAGTAAGTTCTGGATTCTGTATACTGAGGTCTTTGCCTGCTGGACACCGGTCAAGTGCAGAATCCGGCATTTTCCACGGCACTTTAGCTTTCAACTATCAGTCATTCAGTTAGTCATGGTTCAGAAAGGTTCTTGAACTCACCCACACCCGCATTCGTAGTCACAATCAAACTGAATGCCTGCTTAAATACCGAGAAGATGTTGGCAGTGGCATTTCAATTTCGCAAATAGACTTGCCTGTAGTTGTGAAGGTATCTCTGTGAGTATGTCTGTGTGTGTGTGTGTGTGCATGTGGCTGTGTGTGTGTGATGACCCTGGTCGGGAAAACACGCCTGAGCCATCGGTCTGGCTGGCACCACTTAGCACCACTTCGCATGAGCATAGGTAAGTATAAACTTCTCGAGCTGTTTTCCCCATTTAAACGGTAAATGTGCGCATAAAAGACAACTTCCGTCTTATATCTGTTTTCTACTTTGATTTCCTTCGCTGAAAATACTTCATTCGTTTTGTGGACTCTTAATGGCCATATTAGTGACATTAACCGCTTCGTGTGGCCAATGTGCAAAGAGTCTAAGATCATGTAGGGGTACGTGTATCTAGACCAAAAGTCGGACTCCCAAATTAGTAGAAACAATCTTCATTCAACGCGATTTTCGTGTTGTTGGAGTTGTTCATTTTGTTGCAGTCTTGGCATTGTTACGCCTTGCGTCTTGGTCGTGATTTTTGTGCCCAGTTCGCCAGAATCGCGGAATTGGCTTCACCTTTTGACATCGAATTCGAAATGACGTGAATCACACAAAGAAGACTTCAAATTGTTGTTGCTGTTGCATTTTGTTGTTGTTGCTTTGTCGATTTTGTTTTTGTAGCTGATTCGGTTGGTCTTCCATAGGCATCATTGGCTTGGACCGAATTTGCCTCGTCCTCATTCTCCACGATTGCCAGCTAACGCTTTGCAGCCATTGTCCATTAGGCACCATAGACAAGGCATCGGAAATCTGGAATCAGAACCGAGCATTGGGCATTGGCCATGCCAAATGCTCATTTGCCTCGTTTTCTTATGTCTTTTGACTGGCTTTGCTTTGTGATCGAAATTATTTACCGTTGATATGACCATGGTCAATGCAATAAGCCTGATCTGAGATATTATACTCAGGCATAAAGATATAACAACTATGTCACGATTTTTGTAACGCATGAATGAATGCATTTATCAACCCAAAATACTCGTATCTATACTCAATGCACTCGATAATGCACTTTGATAACTCTTTCCAACTTTTTAAATGCTTTTAGAGTTTCGACAATTATAAATGAGATAAATGGAGTACGTATTATTATTCTTCGGAATTGCTTGCTTGCTCAGGTAAAATAATTGAATAATCGCTGTGTGAAACATGTCACAGGGTGCCAAGTCGACGGACTACCTGGTAGAACTTGTTAGTAAACAAATATTCTAATCTAACCAACGCGTCAAATAACTACTCCATCATTAATTTCTAAAATATAGAAAATATCTGTCATTACGAAATATATCACTCTATAAAATAAAACAAATATCAGAGTTTCTGAATACCCTAATTATCTGTTAACTGAATATTTACATTTTACTTAGAATTGAAATAGGATAGCAGCAACAAAGTGTCGTAGCAGCCAGAGCTTGAGAGTGCTGTTAGCTTTGGCGCGAGGCAATTGTGTTTGTAAAAATTATCTTTCTTTTTCTGAAAATGAAAACAAAAAAATATTTATGTTCTTGAAAAAATGCATTATTATAAAAAAAACCTCTTTACGAGGTAAAAGTCTAGTGACAAAAGCATTTTTATGTTCAAAAAAGTTCTGATATCCAATTTTGTGACGAACAGTGATAAATTTTACATATAATTTATTAAAAAAAATTTGGCACTCTTTTCCGAAAATGTCGTAGAACAAAAGTTTCTAGATTTTTGATCGGGAATAAGTCCTCATTCAAACTTTTAGGCTATATAAGCGATTTGATACAAACGGACAAACAGACTGACTTTTCATCTCATTTTGAGAAGGGCACTAAAAATTTCAAAATTAATTATCTTTTGAACCAGTGTTTGGATTTTGATGATCAAGGTGTCATTCGACGCGTATTTTTGAATATAAGAATTGTAAAAAATTAAGAAATGTTAAATGTTGCCCCTCCATTTTACACATATTATTCTCACGAACCAGGTGAGTTATTAAAAGTATTAGTATACTTTTTTGTTAGTTAGAACTATACCCGTCGATCAGTATATACATAACTCGACCTGATTTTCCAAATTTTCCATTCTTCCTGTATATATTGCTAGACGCCTTTCGCACCCCTTGTGCTGTTTTCGTCACTAGAGCGGACTGCCGTCCGCAGTGGTTTAGAACAATATTGCATACAAGAGAATTTACCTTCATACTTGTGCATTGCAAAACGTACCAGTGTTGCCAAACAGTTTGTTTTTGCTTGTAAGAATGCGGGCTCTAATTGGCTTAAGTTTATGGTGTTTCTGCAACGCACTCTAACACAATGTGATTTTATTCTCATTATTATCTTGGACATGGTACTGACTGATATGTCTAAAAACACTAAACACCATTTGACAAAGCTATAATGTTAAATTTCTGATATCCTGTTCCAAAATTTCTGATATCTTAAGATAAAAGTCTAGTGACGAAAACATTTTCATGGCCCAAAATTTCTGATATCCAATTTTGTGACGAATAATGTTTCAGCACTGCGCAAAAAGTAATTTTTATTAGGTATGAAGAATAGGGACCTTTTAACGCAATGTGACGAGTGCCAAAAAAAATTGTATTAGTAATTTATAGGGGGCGACCCTTCAAGTAATATTTAAAATTTAATTTCTTTCGTAAAAAATTCGAAATTATAAATGTTAGGGCTTGATAATGCATTCAATAGAGTTTTTATTCAAAATTTGTATCTGCTTAAAGAAATCAAGAATCATTCTTGTTCTATTGTGCGAGCAACCGATCCGAAACTTTTGGAGAATTTAGCAGCCTTGATTTAATGTATGGAAATTCTTAAAATATTAATTTCTGATTAAGTTTAGATAATCTGAACTAATCAATAAATTTTTTGAAAAGTTCATCAATAAGATAGGATAGGGACATCTCCACAACGATGTGACAATCTTACGACATAATCAGGGGTGCCACAGAAATCGCTTTTGCTTGAATTCCACATCAATTTCATTCCGCTGTGCCACAGGTCAACTCGCTGAATAATTTTGCGCGGATCCAACTAGCGCTGCCACCTAATCCGTTTCAGATTTTCGAAGTCAGGGTCAGCGATGAATGGAATAATTGATTTAGCATAGCCTAAAAATAATTTAAAAGTTATTGGAGCGACGATATCACTGCGGACGGCAGTCCGCGCTAGTGACGAAAGCAGCACGAAGGGTGCGAAGGCGACTAGCATATATACACAGGAAGAATGGAAAATTTGCTATGACTGTCCGAGTAATTTATAGGGGGCGACCCTTCAAGTAATATTTAAAATTTAATTTAATTTATCTGCTTAAAGAAATCAAGAATCATTCTTGTTCTATTGTGCGAGCAACCGATCCGAAACTTTTGGAGAATTTAGCAGCCTTGATTTAATGTATGGAAATTCTTAAAATATTAATTTCTGATTAAGTTTAGATAATCTGAACTAATCAATAAATTTTTTGAAAAGTTCATCAATAAGATAGGATAGGGACATCTCCACAACGATGTGACAATCTTACGACATAATCAGGGGTGCCACAGAAATCGCTTTTGCTTGAATTCCACATCAATTTCATTCCGCTGTGCCACAGGTCAACTCGCTGAATAATTTTGCGCGGATCCAACTAGCGCTGCCACCTAATCCGTTTCAGATTTTCGAAGTCAGGGTCAGCGATGAATGGAATAATTGATTTAGCATAGCCTAAAAATAATTTAAAAGTTATTGGAGCGACGATATCACTGCGGACGGCAGTCCGCGCTAGTGACGAAAGCAGCACGAAGGGTGCGAAGGCGACTAGCATATATACACAGGAAGAATGGAAAATTTGCTATGACTGTCCGATCAGGTCGAGTTACATACCGATCGAAAGGTATCAATTTAACTTACAAATGTGCATACTAAGACTTTTGAAAACTCACCTGGCTCGTGAGATAAACAGGTGTAAGTGGGAGGGAAAAAATTTAAATTATTGGAGCTAATGGGGCCGTTGGAGCCTTTTGGTCCACTTTTTTAATTTTTTAATATTTTTCATAAAATAGCGCGTCGAATGACACCTCAATCATTAAAATCCGACTTCTGGTTCAAAAGATAATTAATTTTGAAATTTTTAGTCGCCTTCCGAAAATGAGATGAAAAGTCAGTCTGTTTGTTTGTCTGTTGCTGTTTGTTTGGATCAAATCGTTGATTTAGCTTAAAAGTTTGAATGAGGACTTGTTCCCGTTCAAAAATCTAGAAACGTTTGTTTTACGACTTTTTCGAAAAATCGCTAGTTTAGCGGGAAATCGCTAAAAACCGCTAAAATTGACCCTATAGCATCCAAACGATAGGAGCTACAGATATGTTCTATATGTCGTTGGAAAGGTGTTTCGAAGGGCTTTTAGGCATACCTTCAAAGTTTTTTTTTTAAGTAAAAAGGTAAACAGCTACAGGTGAAATAAGATATTTTTTCCCACATTTTGACAATTTAAGAAAAATCTACACATCAAATCACTTTTTAATATATTGTATGTTGTAGACAATTCAATTCCGCGTTTTTTGACATATAACACATATCTGTCAAAATTCGTTTCGGCGAGAAATTACCTATCTACTGAATATACCTTTTACCTTTACACTACTGCATGTAGATGTGCAGTATGTACACTGCTTGGAGCGTAATGCGGAAATAAACTGCTTGCAAGTGGTGCTCTCAACCAGTGCTTAAAGTAACCAGTGCTACCAGAAAGTTAAGTTTTGTTATGTGACAACGCGACTTTAATTTATTCATATGAGTTAAGCATTAGAGTCTCTCTGTAAATTTATTTTATTTATTCTTCTTTACTATATAATTAATTAATTGCTTAATATTGCAAACAGAAAATTTATCTTTATACTTGTGCATTGCATGTGTACCCAATGTTGCCAGACAGTTCATTTTCGTTAAATAAGAATTCGGGCTATCATTTATAAATACCTTTTGACAAAGTAGTTTAGTCAAAAGCAGAGGCGATTGCAAAAATTTCTGATATCCCCCAAAAAAACCTCTTTACGCGGTAAAAGTCTAGTGACGAAAACATTTCCATGCCACAAAATTTCTGATATCCAATTTTGTGACGAAATATTTTAAATTTTTTACATATGTTAATTTATTATATACTAGGGGGCTCCGCCCCCTGCTCGCTTCGCTCGCCAACCCCCGCTCGTTTATTATATATGCCAAAAAAAAATTAATATACATACAAAGTAAAAAAAAAAATTGGCATTCGGCACTGCGCAAAAAGTTATTTTTTAGGTGCAAAGAAGCTGAAGCTTTTTGCGCAAAGTGCGGAGTGCAAATTTTTTTTTTTACTTTGTATGTATATTAATTTTTTTTTGGCATATATAATAAACGAGCGGGGGTTGGCGAGCGAAGCGAGCAGGGGGCGGAGCCCCCTAGTATATAATAAATTAACATATGTAAAAAATTTAAAATATTTCGTCACAAAATTGGATATCAGAAATTTTGTGGCATGGAAATGTTTTCGTCACTAGACTTTTACCGCGTAAAGAGGTTTTTTTGGGGTATAAAATTTACTCGACAGCTCTAAATTCTAAAATTCTGTCAAAAAATGTGGCAATATTCTCATGGCGTCGGACGCCAGTGAATTGAGCGATGATTTCGATTCCCTCATACTTTTTCAGCCGAGTTGACTGTGTCACAGTGAAATCAAATTCAAGTGGAATAGATTTCCGTAACACACCTGAATATTCCAGGCAATTAAAAATCATTTTACAGTTGATTTTAATTAGCTTTGACGAAACATGTTGTTAAGTTATTTAATTTTCTCTATAATTATTATTATTAATTGATCTATGTAAAAAAGAATATTTTAACTTTGTAAGTAATTTAAATTTGATTAGATTTTAGATGCTGCAAGAGGGATATGGAGTAAAAATCGTTACATTACATTCTCTCCATTTTAGAAGTATTGATCAAAACTAACCAAAATTCTCAACCCTATGAAATTGTTCATGTGTAAATTACAGGGTGCTACATAAAAAAAAATTAATGTAAATCTTCTGGGATGGGACATAGCGTAGGTTGTAGGTATAGTTAAAAAAATTGTTTTGGCATACTAGAATTTTTTGGTGCACATCGAAATATTAAATTACGGTAAAAAAAAACCGTTTTTTCGCTAATGCGCCCATAGCTTCCTCAAATATTCACTGGTTTTAATTTTTTAAACGGTTTTGGAAAGAAGAAACTTAGGCATTTAAACATGTCATACTTGATTTAACTGGTTTAAATTCCCTTATTAGAGTATTTTCTATGTTAGCCAATTTTTTTGTATTTTTTTTTTTTTACATTTTTTGACTTTGGTGATGATTTTATTAAAAACCCTTAGACTTGTATTATTATTTAAAAAGAACACATTTGACGAGTAAAACGTGTGTCTATTTTCTAAAATCGGACAATAATTATCAAAGCTTAAAAAGATTTTATGAAACAATATTGCTCAATATGTTGATATTCGCGCCATTATTGCCCCGTTTCCCCGTCACCCATTTTCCATTTCGCTCATTTACTAGAAGAGTGACATAAGTCGAAAAACACGATCTTTGAGTTAGTGATGCAGAAATGTTCGCAAGGTAACAGTCTATGTTGTGTAAAAATTTCATCAGCCTATCTTTAATATCGAGTGTGAGAAGAGTATATGTCGATTTTTCATTTCCAACGATTTGACTTTATTAAAGAACGATATATCTCAGTTGCAATGCAATCGTTGACTAGAAAAGATTCTTTATGTTTCATAGAGCTCAGTTGTTTTTCTCAAATTTACAAGTTTGGCCGCTTTTCAAAAAACTCAGGCGACACTTGAAAACTTTAAATGCGTTTATCTCGAAACGCCATTTTTTAATAGATATGTCACTCTTCTAGTAAATGAGCGATTTGTAGTTGCGTAGTTAACAAAACTGACTATTTTTCCATGACTTTTTTGCTAAAAAGTTGAATAGCTCAGTTAAATTTTACTCGAATTTAAAAAACTTAAAAGCAGAAGACGTAAAATTAAATGTTTTTTGAAACTGCATACCAAAGGTAAATTGCTTTTTACAAATTTAACTTATTAATTTACGTTTAACGTACGGTGAAGTCGCAAAAAACTGTGAAAATCCATATATTTTTACATGTAGCTCCCTCAGTATTTATCCGAAATTGCAGTGTAACACACTGTTAGAAAAGTGTTACTTTTCACTTATTGTAGAATGCATAGTTTAAGACATAGGATTTTTTAGCTCTGTCATTCTCGAAAAAACGTTTTTTTTACCGTAATTCAAAATTTCGATGTGCAGCAAAAAGTTCTACGTAGTATGCCACAATGTTACAGTTAACTATACTATATCTACAACCTACGCTATGTCGCATCCCAGAAGATTTTTGACTGTAGCACCGTGTTATCTTTAGTATGCTTTCAGAAGAAAAATTCGCAAGATGTGAGCTTAAATCAATATTAGGATTTTGGCCACGGTGTGCCTTTCTGTAGAAATGCCCATATATAAGTTTCTTAGGGTATTCCCGCTTCGTCTTCAATATGGTTCATGTTGATAATTCGCTTGTTATGCTTAGCATTTATTGCAAATCCTTCCTGCAATTTCGCATATTTTAATAACTTATAGGAAATTTCGATAAAGCTGTGCATATGAATTTATGTATGAATGAACCTGGAACTTCGAAGGGGGCAGTTCTGGATTGTTTATGTGATTTTGTGGGTTCGGCACTCACGACACTTACGTGGCAGCAATGGTAAGTGCTGACCAAGATGCAAATGCTGATGACCTTCGTGGACCAAGGACACAAACAGACGAACAGATCAGAGCCAACAGGCTGGGATGTTTCTTCACTATGAAATTATCGAACTGTTTGCTTCCCAAATCATCGCGTTTGAAAAATCACTTCTAATTTGAAATCAGGCAAGTGGAAATGTGATGTCTGCATCAGATTAGCTTCAACTTGGGCTTCAGCGTCAACATCAGGCGTGTCATTTTCGCTGGCAGTCAAAGAGCCGGAATTAAATCCGTGATATCTGGGTATGCAGAATTCTTAATCCTTTGATCTCAAGCGGAAAATCTTCACATATACTCGTGGCATCACTCCCGCTGGTTTGCGAATGAACAGCATACCATGACCATGTCATCATCATCATTCCTGAAGTTGACGCCAAAGTGTATTCTGAATACTCTGGATACAGAAGCAATGCTCCGCCTCACGCACCAGAGATACATATGAGAACGTATTTGTGCGTGTGTGTGTGTGTGTGTGTGTGTAGAGGAAGAGGCAAAAATAAATCGACGCTAGCTAGCAGTTCGTCTGCGTTTTGCCAAAGTCCGTTTGCAAAGTCGAGGATTTCTACCAAAAGGCGAATTAAATTCCTCAATCTTGTGCCAAGTTTATTTTTAGAACAACAGAACAACAACGCGGTCCCCGAACAAGTCACTGTGAAAACTAGCAATGAAATAAAGCAGAGAAAAAGGAAACAACAAAAACAACGAAAGCGAACAGGAACCAACAAAGTAAGCACAGAGCACACAAATGGTGAAGATCACAAGATCAACTAGAAGCAGCAGCAGCAGCAGTAAAAGAACCCATTGCAGAGAGGCAACATGTATAGATGGATATGGATGAATGCTGTTAAGACGAAGGCCATCCAAATAGCTGCCTTTAGACTCTAAACTTCATAGCCCAGCAGCATAAACACTAAATCCAGATAGCGAGGATCCAACTCGACGGTCACATTAAACTGAATGCGTCGACAGGCGTCAGCTACAGCGTCGGCGTCGGCGTCGGCCCGGCGGCAGCCTCATCCTCGACAGCAACAAGAACAACAACAAACTCAATAAACGATGCACGTAGGGCGGCCCAAAATCTTGGTGCGTTTCTCGATAGAATTTTGATTGCAATACGCACGCACAGACACAGCCGCAACCTTAGCCCCCATAGCCCCATCCTCGGACCCAGTGGCAGACGCAATGCCAACTTTTTGCTGATGCCCAGCACCAGTCAACAACCGCCTCGAACGAAGCTGAGGCTCAGAACCTACTTAGGTACTAGTCCCAGTCCCAGTCCCAGTCCCTTTGCCACTGTCAGTGCCAATGCCAATGCCAATGCTTACCGATCGAAGGAAGCGAGGCCCTGGGCCCAACTGGGAATATGAACGCATTCCCTTTCCCATGACTCTTAATCACTTGGCCATTATTATACTCGTATTTACTAGAACTCCGGCTTGTATATAATTATGGCCCACACCCACCTATCTAGCTGTTTACCAATGCATGTGTCGAATTGGATTAAATATTGATTAAGCTCCTCTACGAAAAATCCAACCCCACGAAGGCACTACGAAAACTGCAAGAGTGATTAACAACTGTAATCCAATGCCAATGCCAAGAAGTTAGTCTGGCATCTAATCCAAGTGATCCTAACACAGACTCCATCAAGTAACAGCCTTGGCTAATGAAGTGTCACTAACAATATTCGACAACCTTAAGAAACGCCCGTCTCGATGCAGGCAATGCTTATTTCGGAACGCGCTGGATCGGATCATATAACTGCCATAGAAGTATGTAATCAACATTTAGCTGAAAATATTAATTTACTTAAATTAAATTTTAATAAAATTGGTATGTGGTGCCTTTTTTGTTTAGCTGTATACAATATTAATAATTAAAAAAGTACGAGTAGTTGCGCTTGTCTTAAAAGAATATGATATTACAAATATGAACTTATCTAGCTAGAGCTGATGTACAGGTATATGCACATACAAGTTCATACATTTGAAGACATACGAGTATTAAAAGAATATTTCCATATTATATTGCGGGTCTTTTTTGGTTATTTTTTTCACCTGGTGGGGGCACCCGCAGTCTTATGTATTGTCAAAATGCAAAAGAGAAGATCATTATTACATTTCACGCTTCCAGGCAGGGATCGTAAAACCGAGACCACAAACCAGTCAAAAAGTCGACGTCAACGTCGGCGTCGTCGGTAACTGCGATAGCGTACCAAATTAATGGAACGATCGCGCAGGGCTGGAGCTGGGTCTGTGGCTAGAGGCGGCGGTGGTGGAGATGAGGCCGTGACGGGACGGGACGGGACAAGACGAAACGGGCATGGGGCCCTAGTACAAGCCACAAGCCAGGTAAGTGGGACCAGCAGAACCTAAAACCAATGCGACGTTGTGGGAGAAAGAATAAAACTAACAATGAAAAGCGGACTGTGACTCCCATTGGAATGATGGCAGCGACGACTTGCAACCCAGGCATGTACATATGTATGCGTTTGTGTATGTGTGTGTGTGTGTGTGTGTGTTTGGTATTTCGTTTTTGGCCCGATTGTCTGTACCTTTGCGACGACGAAACCGTCGCGGCTTTATTGTGCTCTTTGTCTAGCACTGAGCTCGGGCCAAGACCATGGCCAAGAAGTCATCAAGTCCCAGTTGCCGCACGATGGCAGGCACGCACACAAAGGAACACACACACACGTACACTCTCAAACACACACACACACTTGCACATATCCGAAACGCGTTCCAATCACATCCACGAAATGCGCAAATAGCTGTTCGGGCTCGGGTTGGAGTTTGGTATTGGGAATGGGAATGGGAATAAACGCGGGTATGGGATCGGGTTCGGGTTTGGATTCGAGTTCGGGTTCGGGTCGGTTCTTGTCTTTTCTTTGGTGCTACTATCGTGATAGCCACTGTCACATTTCATATTCTTTGGATTGCTTCTTTCGTGTTTCATGGCTTATTCCATTGCTGGCTCATTCATTCATGATGATACATACACTCATACATGTACACTGTACTTGTAGAGTCAGAACTTAAGTCTCTTCACCAATTTCCTTTTTAAGCTAACAATCTGGCCCTCTTCACGACATTTACCTTTGTGTACTCGGCCAAGCAACATAGACAGCTCCGAATTAAACTAAGACCAGTATATAGTTCTACTTATTTAGCAGTAGACACAAGTCCTCATCTATAAGTTCTAATTGTGTGTCCAATTGGTCAAAGGATAAAAGACGTCTCAGTGTGTGCGTGTGTCAGTCTCTGAGAGTGTGTCTGTGTATGTGTGCGAATAGGTGCGACTTATCGTCTTCGTCTTCGTCATCACCGTCGTCCGCCGTCCGTCGTCCATCGCCTCGAATCGTTTCGCTTCGTTCCATTCTGCGCGCATTGGAAGAGGAAGTTCTCACAGAAACTGGAAATAAAATTGGAATTGGAAGTGTTGGAGTTCTTGAAGTAACAGCAGCGAGTTTCTTCTTCAGTTTTCGACGGTTCTCGGTTGCGTGATATAGCCTGGATGTCAGTCTGTTCAGTCGAAGGCTTACAGTGAACGCGACGAAAAGTGCCCACGGTCCCTCGATCTCATCTCATCAGTAGCAACAGCGCGTTCGTTACACAAATCGCATCTGCTCAAAGACCCTTGAGAGTCATAACCACAAACTCTTTGAGTGAATATGGCCAAAATCATTTTGTTTTGTGTGCTTAGCCTTTTGGCTTGCGCTGCAGGTTAGTAAAAACTCCTCATTATTTCTTTAATAATAATTATTTTACAAGTGAATACAAAAATATGAATCAGAAAGAAAATAGTTTCCATTTTTAACAACTGAACTGAACTGAAATTAAAGAATTAATAATTTTAGTAATGCAAAATTGCGAATAATTTGTATCATTAACAAGGAGAAACTTATTTTGATTTCAACAAACTGGATAAATTTATTGGATAGTCAATATTTGAAGAATACGAAGAAATATAATGCCTATTAGTTTAATGATGAATAATTAGGTAGCATTTTAGAATACATATTTTGCTTTAATGAACTAAACTAAAACGAGTATGGATTGTCTTAGAAAGTATTGGAAAAATTTAAAAAAAAAAGTTTCTAATTTTTAAAATCTTTAATAAAATGATAATGAAGATTTAAGTAGGATTTATAAACTTATATACAAGACCGTTTAATTTCTTTGAGGTAGGATATACAAAGGGGGATTAGAGCAGTTGGTAGTTGTTAGATTTAATTCGTATGCTCACTGTAGCGAAAATTTTTGTTGTGGCCCCAAGCAATTTTTTTTGTTGTTTTATCAGTTTTGTTCTTATCCCCGACATCAGCATCTGCAACTGCATCTGCAGCTGGTCGTGCTTAATAATCATTTCGATGCTAACCGGAGGGAAGTTAGGTGCCAACAAATAACTAGGCTTGCCATCATTTGATTACATTTGCGCCCCGAGCTTCGATAGTCGAAGATCTGACCATACCAAACACCAGAGCTGACTCTGAATGCATCATTAGAGACGTGCTAGATTCGTGTACTTTCGTATCAAGTATAAGAGGAGCCAGTCAAATGTAATTACCTACAAATTATAGTGCTCAACTAGGTTTGGAGACGGGAAGCTGGGCAAACTGCAGTTCAATTGTTGGGTTATACGATGGGGAGTTCATACAGTCCACGTCAAATTGTCTGCAATTCTAAGTGGATGGCCACTTTCACGGAGATTCGGACTACATTCCTGCTTGGGCAATCTGTGATGATTGATAAACTCAATCGTGAAATACCCACTTCCAGTTGGAGTCGAGAAAACTAAACTAATTTGGAATCAAACTACGATATACTTAGTTCGTCATGAGATTATACGGAAATTTATAGGATCATTTGAGACTGTTTTTAAAGAGAAAGAGTTCCCCATTTTCTTATCTATTTCGATCCATTTTTCGGATATTGCATATATAATATTCGTATATGTATCCACAATATATCTTTGACAGTCTCTTTGTCAGTCCTTCGTTTGCTTATTGAAATCAGAAGACTTTGGCTTCAACTTCGGCTCCGTGTGTGTCTTGCATTTAAATCGCCGGAAATAATTTAATATACAAACACACACTCATACACACATTTAAACACGAATGTACTATGTGTACTATGTGAGCCGACAGTCTATAGATATTCGAGCGTACGGCATGCTCGTACCTCTATTCATGACAAGTTCCATAAATAGTCAACTGTCCGCTGAGGGCAGCCTTCCGTTTGCATAGAGGCTCGGAATCAGAATTGAAAACGAAAACGTCTTTTTCCTTGGCTATGGTGTTTGTCATTTGGGCTGAGTAAGGCCAACACCAACACTACAACACAAAAATACACACACAAACAAAGATTTTGTAGTAGAGTTTGTTTAGCACGCTCCGAGTGTCTGTGCAAGAATAAAGTGAAACAAACAAGAGGGATACTTTTAGGTCCGACTGTGGCTGGCCAGCTACCTGTTGGCCCATGTCCGAAGCAAAAGCAGTCAAGTCATTTTCAGCGTTGAAGATGTTTCTTTTTGTTTGTTTGAATGGGAGATTATACGAGTGGAAGATGAAAGACCTCTAAAGCCTGAGACAAGGGAGGCAACTGCTTTCATTCTTGACGTTCTTTTCTAGCCACATTCTTTTTTCTGGCTATTGGGCTAATTAATGTCATCAGCGTCATTATTTCCTCATCGGATTTTGTGTAATTAGCTTTTGTACCTGTATCTGTAACTCTTGGATGTATGACCTGCGGGTCAAAGACCGATAAATGCTTCTGGTTATCATCATCATCATTAAAGCTCTGCAATGAATCATCAAGCGCTTCAGTTGGGTCCAACAGTTCGATTTTCAGTACAAGTCCAACAAGGGACTGGCTTCTGCTGCTTATAGCAATCAAAGAAATACGCTAAAAAATGTGTTTTGTCATTTGGATCGCTCGTTTTGGTAATCCTATTCAATGATATTTTCTTTGGATATCTTTTGATTACGCATTCGATGCCGAAACGAATAGAAACGAAACCGTTACGGTTACACATGGCAATTACTCAATATTCAGAGCGGACCCCGGCTTGGAGGGTTCAGTGGCCCCCGGTTTTGGTCTGTGAGGTTTAACTTATTCGGTTTCTGAATTTGGCTTGGTAGTTTTGGTTGATTTAATGTCCAGTGTCTAGGGTATAATAATTATGGGTAAAGTATACAATAGGAAGAAGGAGGCAAAACATACCCTATAGAATATATTTCATTGATCAGCATCAATAGCCGAAATCCAAAAAATAAATACTTTTAACTAATATATATGAAAGCTTTCTTCAATAACTTTCAAATTAATCATTCGATTGGTATACTATTTTTAATAAAGGTCCAGGGGATTTATTTATTAAGAGTTATTGGAAAAAAGTGTCAGATATATAGCATAAGATCAAGTGTAGAACAAGAGAACACTGACGCTACAACTAACATGACTTGCGGCAAGTTTGTTCGTGTTTGTATACATAGGCTCACAGGGTATCCCACAATCGAGCAAGAACTTAAACTTTCTTACTTGTTTTTATTTTTGGTTAGGTCAACGCATTACGACCATTCATCTAGATGGTGTGCAGTACTTCATCAGCCGGATGAATCCGTACTCGCCGGAACTGAACTACTTCCTCGCCTATCAGTACTGCCGATCCCTGGGACTTCAGTTGGCCTCGTTCGAGACGAAGGAGAAGGCCGAGTCGATGACCACGTATTTAAAGAATGCCGGCTATGGTAATTATGATTTCTGGACATCTGGAAATCGCTTGGGCACGGGCATGTTCCTATGGATGAGTACCGGTTTGCCGTTCAACGCCACGTTCGACTTTTTCGAGAACTCGGCTGATGCAATCCAGGCCGGTCTACTCGATCCCGTCGATCACAATAGCAACACCTCACCCCAGCGCACGGCCCGCGACAGGTAAGACAGGATTCGGATCTCGTTTTGGAGCTTGCTCCAAAGTATATTTGATCTACAGCTGCCTGAGGCTACTTTTAAACGATTCGCAATATGTTTACTCTTTATAGCAGCAGTGGTGCCGAGAAGGGATGCGTCATCCTCAAGCAACCGACGCTCAAGTGGATGCCCGAGGACTGCTCGGACGTCAAGGACTTCATCTGTGAGCAGACCCGTTGCTATTATTATAACTATGGCAGCATTCCGGTGTCGTCTGCGCAGGGGTAAGGACAACTAGAGAGCATGGGCGCCACTAAACGATTTAAATCAATCAATCAATCAAGCAATCAAACAATAACTAAATATAACATAATAATTCATAAGTATAAACACATAAACATAATAAATCGATATACGAGAATGCTTAAGCGAATGTTCTTAATTAAGATTAAACAAAAAACAAAAACACAGACAAATAAACATGAACAATTGATAAAAACATATCGTGATTAATAAAAGTTAATTTAGTTGACCACAAAAAGAAATAAGAAATTCAAAATAAAATGGAACGTTCTGTTCAAAAAGTAATACAAAACTTAATCAAATAGGTGAGCTAAACCCCAAATCGTTACAAATACAAATATACACTATACACACTCATACGAGTATACACGGATATACAGTTACTGAATCCGATTCAGGATCTGCATATCCGCATAGTATACTCTGTCTTATACCTAATACAGAAGACTAATGCGAATCTATCAGCCTATTACTAACTTACAGATCACTAAAACTGATATCATGATATCGAACAAAACACGAAAACTTCCTTTTGCTGTCTGAGAGGCCCCTGTAGTTGCCCCTCCCCCCACAGAATGTTGTGCAATCGAGGAGTAAGATATCATGAAAGATACTTTCTATCAGAAATATGGAGAGCCAAAGATCAAGAGATCATTTCAAGACTGCCATTGAAATGGGAACTGTCTTGAGATCTTTTCAAGTTTCTTTCTCAGTTGCACAACTTCTAGGGAGGAAGGCTCTTTGGGAGGCCACTTTTGATTGGTGGTTTGGGGCTTAGCTTGTTGTTGTTGTCGTTGTTGTTGACGGCGGCGTCGATGTTGTTGCTGCCATCAAGATTTGTGCTCAACTAACTAACTTTAGATTCAATCTCGCACTTTCGCACTAACCCAATGCCAAGCTCGCTGCTAGTCGATCGACATACACATTTACACTCTGTTAGTATGTAATAAACATACATACATACATACATAATATTTATACACCCGTATGTAAGAATGTGGAATGAAAAGTGGATAATTCAATTGGTTTATTTTGCATTTCCATCTTCTTTCGCCTTGTGCAGACGCCCCATAACCTCGACGACACCTCGCCCGCCTGCCGCACTGCTGAATCTCAATCTGGCGACAACAACTCCTCTTCCGCTCATCATGTCCACCATTTCCAGCGGCAACACTTTGTTTGCCAAGCCAAAGTCATCGCTGGCTGACAGTGCCGCGGATGCCTCGCAACAGCCGTCGACCGTATGGTTCAAGTTGAATCACGATCGGTCTTTGACCGATTCGGGTGTTCCTGATGTGGAAACTGACCTGGAGGCGGATGTTGAAGAGCATGACGATGCTGACGGCGAGAGCGATTTTGATGAGCACGAGCAGGAACACGAACACGAGCACGAGCACGACACTGGCGATGCGTCCAATGAGCACGCGCGTGAGCTGAGCGATGGCGATGATGTTAAGGAGCACGTTTTCCCGCTTAACGACAACGAGCTGCACAACGAAATGCACTCGATTGAGGAGTTGCAGTTACAGCTGCAGTCTCATGACACCGACGAGCATCAAGAGCACGAGGAGGATGCTCCAGATGCGGATGAGCACGGCAGCATAGAGCATGAAGCTGAATCTGAGCCCGATACTGAAACTGAAACTGAGACAGACTCACATTTCGAGTCGTCTGCCAGGGTCAGCGATATTCCAGCCCCCGTTGCTTTGCCCAGTTCCACGGAGTCGCCGGCCATTGAGGTGCGTCTCAAGCAGATTGCACAGGACTTTGAGAAGATGACTAGCTCGCAGGAGCTGCAACGTGCCGCTGCTGTCAACAAGGATGAGATCACGCCTCAATCATCGCTTTCTCTGAGCGATCTTATACGCACGTTGCGTCCCAACGAGCAGCAGATCATACCCCAGATCGACTCCGATTACTCCAACGCCATGCGTGTGCTCGGAAAGACTTCGGCCGTAGTTAACAACGAGGATTCGCGCAAGTTTAAGGTGCTCCCGGAGCCCCATAGTTTTTAATTCTACTGGTACTCGTACTCTTTCATGTACTCCATAAGTATGCGATGCGGCGTGCTCCTCCAGGTGGTGGGGCACTGTTCTGGGTTCCACTGAGGAATGTACATTTTTTGTCTTGGCCTTCATATCAACGATAAATGACACTTCTCTCTGCGGACCCACAACAGTTTATACTCTCTGTAGAAACAAATATGGATTTTTCACTAGCATATCGAATAGAGAGAACTTAAATGAGCTAAGACAAACTTAAATATTTACTTTATGCCTACTATTATATGCTTTAATTGTATGACAAAAATCTTCATTAATAAAACGAATTTGGTAAATGTAAAATAAAACTGACGTTCTCACTTGCTCATCCTCATCATGATGATTTCAGGGTCAACGCATCTGGAGAATATTTCTTTTACGGCTCTGACTGTTGCTGTTCCAGCTTGTAATTTATTTATGTAGGGCTCGATGAATGTGACCATAATGGCCAATAAATACAAATTACTGAAAATCAATATTAATCTTGGTCAGCCTGTGCCTGTCTGCAGTCAAATTTGCAAATCATTTTTCTTAATTTAAAGAGGATTTTTGTTGGCTTCGATCACAATTGCCGACGAAGACGGCGCGCAGGCCATTGGACAATGAGCAGTGGACAATGGACAGCCAATATTAAACAGAAGACTTCAGACAGGCACTGCCACCCGCCATCTCAGCATCTTGAATTGTTCTTGACTTTAGTTGCACACCCAGAGACAAAATAAGATAAAGACTCAGTGGAAGAACATGGTTGACTTTAAAGTTGTGCTGACTTATGTTGTTATAGCCGTGGTTAATGAAAGACTTCTTTCATATACAGTGCCTACACCTGCACATCTACACACTCACACGCACACACACAGACAAAGAAAGAGAGAGAGAGAGACGCCCAGAGATCTTGTTGTTGTAGAGACAACCTTGAAAAGAATAGCAGGGACCAACGAACGAATATAAAAAGTTTCTCTTTTGCTGAAACGGCAATCTCAGACTAACAAAAAGGTAAACATTCCTTACGTACATGTTTGAAATGCAGCAGCAGCAGCAACTCCACCAAAAAATAAAAAATCAACGGATACAGATACAGGTAACAAAAAGGAGAATTGGGTTCTTAACTCAAAAATCATTCTTCTTGTGAATTTATTTGTGGACTTTATCCCTTTTTCTTGAAGTTATTGCTAATTATATATTAATGGATGAGTAGATGTAGTTACTATCAGTCCAAATTGAATAAACTAATAATTAAAAATTATTTAGTTGCATCTATCATTTACCTTTACCATTTAGATAACTAATCAATTAATCTATCTCAAAAATTTGACATCATGTTCAGCATGAACAGACGGTTTGGGAATTCTTGGATGTGTTAGAAAAACTAGCTAAATACATTTTTATATCATTTATTAATCTATGCTGATTTTTCAAGTCTGAAATTTCTGAGTGATCATTTTTTCATTGATTAACTTAGTACTTAAAACGGCGAATTTATAGTATATTTTCTTTACTTTCGGAATTGCGAATGCGATACAAGAGAAACAACGCGTTTCCGAAATGCATCAAGAAGTTTACTTGCATAATGTTAAGATTTTCCTGTCTCTGTTTCGGCGCGCGGCGTTGGATACGCTATTTTTCGAAACGGTTACCGGCTTTTTTGTATGTTTCGGATTCGAAAAACCGGTATGATTTGGGTTCACAAAGAAAATAGTTTTGTTGTAAAAATGCTAAAAAAAAAAATATGCTTTTATATAGCAGAGATTAAAACCGGAACCTTTAACCGGTATTAACCGTTGTATGGTACCGAAACACAAGCTATATAGCCGCTTAGTAACCTTTTCAAGTATAACGGTTAGTTTTAGTTCAATCAAGCATTATATTCAATATTCTTGTTAAGGGTTTATCATCGTTTTTAAACTTTTTAATCTTTAATTTAAAATCTCAATTTGAATATTGATTTTATTTAATATAATAAATCTTCTGTTATCAAAATAAAATAATTTGTGTTAATAATACAGTTTAATCATTTCAACAACAAATTCTCTCTTTTGTGATCCGAATATATTTATTAGGTATGAAGAATTTAGAGCAATGTGCCGAGTGACAAAATTTTTTTAAAATAATTTATATGTTAAACTAAGTATTATTCGTCAAAAAATTGGATATCAGAAAGAGGTTTTTTTTTATAAGATATATTTAAACAGGCTTCCTTCGGTCTCACTTGCCATTACAAATTTAAATCGGTTATAGTAGAGGAAGAAATATGAACCTTGAGTGATAATAATGCTCTCCAGCTGTGGCTATAGTTTAAATGGAAATAAAATGCAAATTTAATGGAAATTAACAATTAACTGTCTGAGTTAGCTTGGCTTGTTAGTGACGAGCCTCTCAAAATGCAAGGCAACAGCAAAGCTGTTTAAGTACCTATTAATAACTTTCAATCCCGCTTTCTTTGAGGCACACGCTTGCAAGTACTTCAATTGCAAATTCCTTATTGTCAGACAATTTGAGTATAAATCAGATGATTCACAGCACGGAAGCTTTGTATAACAAGTACAAATGCTTAATAAAAAATGCAGTATATGCTTGCACTTCTCATCCGTTTTGCAAAGAGAAAGGTGCAGGTATAAAAACAGAATCCTCGAAGTTGCAGAATCATTGCAAAGCCAGCAACCGAATTGAAAGAACATCTTCGATTTAAATACTCACAGTACTCATTCTTAAAATGAAAGTAACTTTCGTCTTAGTCCTTATTGGATCGGCCATTCTGGCTTTGGGATCGGCTCTACCTCAGATTGAACGAGGCTCCCCTTTGGCCCCCAGTGGAGTAAATTTTTAAATGAGCCAACTTAAACCACAAATATTTATTTATTAAAATTTTTATCATCTGCAGCGCTTTGCTATGACTGAAAACTGGGCATCACCACCTGTTGACTTGAGCCAAGCCGTAGTGTTATTGCCAGAAGCAACGCCCATTACAGAAGCGCCACAGGAGCCAAAGCTCACATCGAGTCGCAAAACAGGCTAAAATAACTTATCAAATATAATATATAGAATATATCTTATTTATTTATAAAGAAAATTAAATAAAATAAGAAGTTTGTAATAAAATTTAATTACTTTTTGTTAAACTCAGGTACGATTTTAAATGATTAGTAAGATACAAATTCGAATGATTGCTTACAACAATGTGACCAAAGAAAAGAAACGAGTTTAGACAGTGTTATAATTATATGCATATTCCCAATATCTGATATAATATAATATTTTAATAAAACTCGTTCCTTATTATATGTTATGATTAAAGACTGATTGAACGACAAGAACGGGAAGGTGACATTTGCAACTGCAATTTGTAATGATACAATGTTAGGGAATTTACTGTCTGACAACTCATTAGTATAATAAACAGCTTGTAACATATGTAGATAAGTAACAGCTTGTAACATTTTGCCTGAACTTATCGAATCGAAAAAACTGCTGCTGCACTAGGCAGTTTCTACTAATACGTTAAAAGGCTAGGGACCCAAGAGCACCAGGCTCTTTTAGCAAGTAAATACTACTGGACTACTAGTTGGGATCTATTTGACTAAAGCTGGGCAATTATGTATATAGTACTCACTGGGCTGGAATGGGCCTGGCCTGTGATAATTCCTGCTTCAGTGGATCATATATCTTCCGAGAGGCTTTCGACATAAATATTTTTCATTGATCTGATTGGGGCTTTCTGGGTTTTCCCAATCCTTGCAACATATGTTGGATCAATTATAATTTTTTTCATACCCCAGACTTATGTAACTTAACTTTTTTTCTTTTCAGTCTATAACTTAAAGTTTACATTAATTAAATTTATTATTTTTTAATTTTAGTTTTAGTTTGATTGTCAAAATTAATTTACTTTTTTTCGACTGCTTTTAGTCGTGCTATAACAAATAAATAATAAATAATGTGTAATTCGTTATAATTGTCGGTTTAATGCAGCAGAGTCAACAAAGTTTAAAAATATTGTATAAAATTGAACTGTAAGATCGCAAACAAAAGTATCGTGTTTAATTCGATTGACATGTTTAAGCAAGAGTATTAAGAAACCTAAGAGAAAGTTAAGATCAAAACATAGTATGAGAACGGAATTAAAGTTGGACAATTGGACAATTTGCCAAACAAATCGCCATCGTAACACAATCACAATTTTTTTAAAATCCCGACCGTGTTAAGGTGCACATTAGGCAACTTGCTACCCAGGATTTGATGAGTGGCTCAAAATATTTGAGGGATATTGGAGGGATCCCCGCCAAACAGGACATGTAGCAAAGTATACGAGAGCCTATTTCGAAGCCCACTAAGTTTTACTACTAGACTGGCCTTAATCCAATACAGGATTTATTGGGGATCCTTTCTGCAACTTTTAAAGCAGCTTAGAGAAGCCATTGTAACGAATTGGGCTATAATTACTGCAAAAGCTGGAATCTTTAATGCTGTTATTAGTCCGAAATCAAAAAGGGGGACCTATTTCTTATTAAATTAACAATAAACCAGTTTTTCTAAATGTTACAACTCAAAAAAATTTTATAATATTTTTTAATATGACCGGTTTGCACATATGTGTAGCCATTTTTCGACGTGTGGAAAACAATTTTTTTTCTTGTATTATTTTCGTAGATTAAATAAAATGGGAATCCCTATTTATATGTAAACACAATGATAAATGTTTTAACAATTTAATTAAAAATAAGATTAAAACTCTTGTATTTCTAATTGAAAACATGTCTTAGTCTTACTAAAACAGAAAAACTATATTGGATAAATAGTTTAAGTCCAACTTAATCTACATACGATAAAATATTAAGGCGAAGAGCTTCCGAATGTACTGATATATGTACATATAAGGAAATTCGAGATTAGCGAGCTGTTGACAATGTTTGAGGTTGATTTTATACCGTTTCCAATTTTTTTACAGTCATAATACCTTCTATTTATTTCAATATCTTGAGGGTATACAAAACACATAAATAGAAGCACCTATATATTATGCATATATCTATATATTAATGATGTTAAACATAGCGCTAATTAGCGGCTATAAATTGCCAAACCAGTCGACATTTCATATAATACAAGTAATCAAATCGAAAACTTATATACATCGAGTTGTATATATGTCTTGATAATAGTATTTGTGACTTACAAATATATATATGCATATAGGTGTATATATGTACAAACACATTTCGATTCGATCCGTGTGTGACACGACGTGAGACAGGCTTCATTTGCGTGAGAACGCAGATACCCCGATCGCATCTATAAAAACACAGATTCTGGCAACGGCTCTCGCATTTATATTGAACGATCTGACGAGAAAGGTTACTCTAAAGGTAAAAGCCGTCATATCATATAGTGCTTATCAGACTTAACTTTTGTGTCAGTATAGTTGATGTGAACAATGAATATGTAAAGTGACTGTGACATACTCTGAATAAGTGCGATTAAAAAAGATCCGACTTTTATTTCATATTATTTAAGACGTATTTGCTAATTGTCAATCGTTAATGCAAGTTTATACTAGTAATATACAACAATGTACTTTTGAAATATAGGGTACTTATAAGGTGCAAGGTATTCTAGTTTCCACAAAGCTATCTACGCCAAGTCTAAACTTATGCAACTTGTGACGTGAGAATATAACAATTAAGAGATTACTCGCACACACATATAAGTTAATAATTAAGTGAGTTTTAATGTTGATTTGTTAATACATTTTCTGTTTATGATTACCTGTTTGGGTCACATTCAACCAAGCTTAACTTGAATAAAAAGTTGAATAATAATGTAAATTAATCTGAAATCGTTTAAATGTCGCGCTTCTCTCATTGCCCATTGGGAAATCTTGAGCTCAATCGAGGGACATCTATGAAAAATACAATATAATATCAATGAAAGCTGCAAGCCACCAAAATTGTCGATTGATGCTCCGGTTCGGTTATCCATTAGAACCGGTTAAACCTGTTTTGCAGTCTTGATAACTATATTAATAATTTTCATATTTTATTATATGAATATTTTTACAGATCATAATGAAAGTGGTACTCATTCTTCTTCCATTTGTGGCCCTGGCGTCAGCTCAGTTCGGTTTCGGCGGAGGCTTTGGAAATGTCGCTAACAATTTTAGGCAAAGGGTTTCGGACATTGCCAATAGAATCCCCTCACCTCCCGCTCTGACGAATGTGCAAAACTTTGGCGACTTTGTGGTAAGCTTAAAATATGATCAAACATCACCTGTGCAATCTAATACCAATTCTCGATAGGCACAATCTGGCAAGTCCTATCTTTCGGCGGCAGATCGCCAACTGCGTGAGGGAATCTTCAGTGCTCGTAAAAGCTTAGTAGACGCCAAGAATTTGGCATTCAAGAGTGGTGCTTCTTCCTATGAGCTGGCCGTGAATGCATTTGCTGACCTAACGAATGCGGAGTTCCTTAAGCAGCTTACCGGATTGAGGAAGTCACCATCGGGAGAGTAAGTAGACTATTAATACTTTCTCTAAAGTTTCTTCAATAAATTTCTTGGCTTGCAGGCAAAGCGCAAAGGCGAATCGTGTGCTACCCAAGTTGGCAACGAATGTGGCGCTTCCCGACTCCTTTGATTGGCGTCAAAAGGGCGGAGTAACGCCTGTTAAGTTCCAAGGGGAGTGTGGATCCTGCTGGTCGTTTGCCGCTACCGGCGCTATTGAAGGTCATGTATTCCGTAAGACCGGCAAATTGCCAAATCTGTCAGAGCAGAATTTAGTCGATTGTGGCCAGGAGAATCTGGGTCTTGCGGGCTGCGATGGCGGCTTCCAAGAGTACGCCTTTAATTTTATAACCCAGCAGAACGGTGTTGCCGTTGGTGAGAAGTATCCCTATGTGGATAAGAAGGACACATGCAAATATGCAAAGGGCTTATCTGGTGCCCAAATCACCGGATTTGCCACAATTCCACCAAAGGATGAGCAATCTATGAAAACAGTTATTGCCACACAGGGTCCATTGGCTTGCTCTGTAAATGGTCTGGACAGCTTGCTGCTTTACAAAAGCGGAATCTATGCGGATGAGGAATGCAACAAGGGCGAAGTGAATCACTCCATACTAGTCGTTGGTTATGGCACCGAAAACGGAAAGGATTACTGGATTGTCAAGAACTCTTGGGACAAGAACTGGGGTGAGGATGGTTACTTCCGCTTGCCACGTGGCCAGAACTTCTGCGGAATTGCAAGCGAATGCAGCTATCCCATAGTTTGATTGATTTTGAAATCCATCCATTGCAAATAACAATAAATATATAATATAACAACGATCGGCTCAAATTATTTTAATTTTTCCTCGTAAAACTAACATTTTCTTAAACAATTATTGAGCTTTTGAAAGCATGAAATTTCAGCATTAATCTCCACAAAAGTAAAGAGAAATTTCAATAATAATGAATATCTAGGTATTCCCTTGAGTGCAAGTACGAATCGTAGGATCGGATTTAGTTGGCGTGGATGAATCATAATTCCAATTTATACAGGAGTCAATCAATCCTCAAAATCGGGACTGATAAGTAAGAAAAGAGGGCGCCGAAGGGAAAATTGTTTTTAATGTACTTGCTTGTCAAATAATGAAAGTTTCATAACGCATCATAACTTTCAAAAGTGTCATAACGGCCATAAGCCTTCAGACTCTTTGTTTTTGCTCTAAATTCCCTTACTTATCACCTATTAAAATATTAAAACGATAATCACTGGGAACGACAGTCCCCGATAGTGACGAAAGCGCACTGGTCTGCAGGCCACTAAATACTCTTAGTTCTGGATATAGAGATTGGCTAGGTCGATTGAAATGGGTGATGGGCGTATCTTTGAATATAAGGCTTTAGATGGGGCCAAGGGCGTCGGCAGGGGGGGCCATTGCCCCCCTTTACCATATTTGGCTTCCAAAATCCAACCAGAATAGTTTTTAAGACTTGCGATTATTTTTTTGGAAATTTTTCTGTAGCCCTGCTATATTGATGGCTATCGTAATAAATAATAAACTTCTGGGATGCGGCATGGAATAGGTTGAGGATATAGTTAAATGTAACATTGTGGCATACTAGAATTTTTCGTTACACATCCAAATTTTAAGTTGCGGTAAAAAAACCGATTTTTCGAGGTTGCATCCTACGATAAATTGTGAAACGTCGTTGGAATGTGAAAAGTGACACCTTTCTAACGGTATATTACACTGCAATCTCGCATAAATATTGAGGGAGCTATATGAAAAAATATAGGGATTTTTACAGTTTTTTGCGACTTTACCATTACGTAATAATAATGAAAGCAATTAACTTTTGGTATGCAGTTTCAAAAAATTCTGCGTCTTCAGCACTTTAGTTTATTAAATTCGAGTAATATTTAACTGAGCTATTCAACATTTTAGAAAAAAAGTCATGGAAAAATAGTTTTGTTAATTACGCAACTACAAATGGAAAATGGGGGAGGGGGAAATGGGGTAATAATGGCGCGAATATCAACATATTGATCAATTTCGTTTCAGAAAATCCATTACAGGGGTCGGCACTCGAAGTGTTACCAATACAAAATGCTGTAATTTTGTCAATTTTTGTATTTTTCATTTCAAAACTTCAGATAATTTTGAAAACATTTCAAATTTTAGGAAAATGTATTTGTTGTTTGATGTAGCCACCCTTAGCGCGGATTACAGCATCGAGTTTGGTCGGGAAGGCTTCACACGCAGCACGAATGTGGTCTGATGGTATTTAGTTCCATTCTCGGAGAAGAGCAGTTTTCAAAGCGTTGACCGTCTCATATTTTTTAGTTGACACTTTGGCCTCCAGAATGGACCATATGAAAAAATCCATTGGATTTAAATCTGGGGAATATGGCGGCCATTGCTGTGATGAAATGAAGCTGGGAACGTTGTTTTGTAAAAATCGTTGGGTTTGTCCGGCTTAATGAGATTGTGCCGAGTCTTGTTGAAATATCTAATAGTTTCTACGGAATTGTTTACGTGCCCAAGGTACCAAAGCATCTTTTAAGATCTTTTTAAGGTAGATATGTTGGTTAACCTTTACGCCCTGCTCGATGAAAGCCAGTGGTGAGCGTCCTGTAGCAGTTACTGTGGCCCAAACCATCACTGATGCAGGTGCTTGCTTTCGCAGAGCAATCCGTTGGTCTAAAGTGTCGTCTGATATGTCCTTTAACCATACGCAATCGATCTGCTTGTTTACAAATTGCTGAACTATAAAATTTTTTTCATCAGAAAATGCAATATTTTTAAGTTCGCCACAAACGTGCAAGTGTTGCACTTTTGCGCTTCAAGTCCATTTAGATAACTTTTTTTAACTGCGACATATATCGATATACTTTTGTTAGCTTGTAGAAAATTAGTCAGACAAATACTAGCCAAAACATGAGCGCGCGGTCTTTTGCCGTTTGGATGCTAGAGCAGCGTATTGCTAGTAACACTTCGAGTGCCGACCCCTGTATAGTTTTGCTAATTATTGTTCGATTTTAGAAAATAGACACACTTATTACTATAGTATGCCAAAAAAGGTATTTGTCTATATGTTTTGATTTTTTTTTGTATCACCGTGTAACAAATGTGAAATCGTGAAAAAAAAAGTTGGCCGCCCCCCCTTAATGTGAAGCTGCAGAAACCACAAAAAACCACATTCCTTGGGATAAGGAAGCTTAAATTATAGAATACAGTTCTATCAGTACTTCAATCCAAAGAAACAGGACTTAAAAATTCTTGTAGCATCAGCGAGTTGAGAGTAAAATCTTGTTTTGCGAGATATCGAAATAAAACTTACCAAAAAAAACATCTTTACGAGGTAAAAGTCTAGTCACGAAAGCATTTCCATGCCACAAAATTTCTGACATCCAATTTTGTGACGAAATATATTTAATTTATTAAATATGTTAACTCATTATACACTGACGAGCAAAACTGTAACACTAGTTCAATGTTCTCACTTCAACGGCCTGTATCTTCTTTCCTATTTTGTGTATACCAAAGATCTTAGTCTTGTTTTGTTGAGCATTTAATTTACTATAATTTCTGACATTTGGTGTGCTGCAAGAAATACGCCGAAGCAAAATGTAAAAAAAGGAAAATGTTACATTTTTGCACTTCGGTTATATTTTAAACAAATATTTTTTTAAATTATTTTTTAATGATGTATCCACAGCCCTTTCGATTTTTTTAGTTCCCCAATGCGATTTAGCATACTTTAGGTGTATCTTTGTACCAATGCAGCGGGAATAACGTAGCATACGTCCTTTGTCCTCTCCCACAGATCCATCATTCCGCTTGGAAGGACCGCATATTTCGCCAACTGTGATAGTACATGGTTATATAATTTTTTCAATAGGATTCATATCGGGAGATGGTGGTGGCCACTTTATGGACTGGAATTTTTGTATTGACATCCATTTTTTGACCAAAAGGACATGTCTTTTGGGTTATTGTCTTACTGAAAAATGCATTTTTCAGTAGCAAGACCGATATTCCCGGTTAATTCTAGAAGATTCAACGATACTCCCAAAGTACGGTAAATCGCATAAGAGAACTAAAAAAATCGAAAAAAAAATTATTTAAAAAAATATCTATTTAAAATACAGTCGAACTTCCCTAACTCGAACTTCCCTAACTCGAATTTTCTCTAACTCGAACAAAATCGAGTGGCAATAGCGTTTACTGAGCAAATTTCATACAAATCGCCTTCCCTAACTCGAACTTCCATAAGTCGAATTTCTCCGTAACTCGAACAAAAATATTGGCCCGTGCTTCTGTAAGTCGAATTTTTCGGGAAAATCTCCAATAAATTTTGAATTTTTTTTCGTTTCTCTTTTATGCTTTTCTTACCGGCTCGATTGAATATATTATATTGATGTACATTAACAAATGGTGATGCAATATGATAGAATATTGCATCAACAATTATTTAGTCTTATGAAATTGCTATAGGAAAGATGTTCGAAATGTACTTCT
Organism: Drosophila suboccidentalis; assembly: GCA_037043435.1. Classification (NCBI taxonomy): domain Eukaryota; kingdom Metazoa; phylum Arthropoda; class Insecta; order Diptera; family Drosophilidae; genus Drosophila; species Drosophila suboccidentalis. The sequence continues at coordinate 34,448 of JBAMBK010000650.1, read as the reverse complement.
TTGTCAGCGCATCACTTTAAAAATGTTTAAAGAAATATTCAAACTTATTAGTAGTTAAGGAATTTGAAAGTAGACCAAATAAATTAAAGTTGCTGAAAAATGTGGTATGTAAGCAAAAACATTTTTCATTAAATTAAAAAATGAAATATTAATTATGATGACATTTGAATCGGAAACTTCTTCTGGATACAGCAAACGAACGAAGAAACCAAATTTTGAGAGTATCGACAGGTCTTGATCAAACTGGAATCTTTTTTGTTGAAAATTATAAGGAAAATTTGCAATTTGAAATGTATTTATGATTGAATGCATTTGTAGTTTCTTTTAATATACTAAAAAATAAAAATTCCCTAACTCGAACTTTTTTCCTGGATAATGGTGATTCGAGTTAGGGAAGTTCGACTGTATAACCGAAGTGCAAATCTGTAACATTTGCCTTTATTTACATTTTGCTTCGGCATATTTCTGCTGGCCTATCAAACAGCTTCAAATTTTTAGAAATCATAGTAAAATAAATGACCCACAAAACAAGACTAAGATTTTTGGTATACACAAAATAGGAAAGAAGATATAGACCGTAGAAGTGAGAACACTGAACTAGTGTTATGGTGCCTTTACACTAGTTGACAAGCTTGTCAATTTCATCTTAGTAGGCTGTGCTTTTTACCAAGTCAACACACTTTTGCTTAGAGTTGACCACCGTTTACACTAGAGTTGATTAAGTTGCCATCAAAATTTTCAGCCTACTGAGATGAAATTGACCAGCTTGTCAACTAGGGTAAATGCCCCATTACAGATTTGCTCGATTTGCAAAAAAAACATATACGTAGGCTGCTATATATATTTCTGGCCTAGGCAACAATAAGTGTTGCCAGGTGCAATCTGATATTTCCATTGGAAAGGTTGACATTTTTTAGCATAACATCACTCAGAACGTGTTGTCATTTAATCGTGAATTGTTAAACTTACAGAGCTTTGAACAATTCAATTCCGTTAAAAAAATGGAATTGACACGTGAGCATTTTCGTGCGATCATTTTTCACAACTTTCGACGTGGATTATCCAGACAAGAGTGCATCGATGAACTTAAGTCTTTGTATGGCGATCAAGCACCATCCTATAGCACCGTGAAAAACTGGTATAACGAATTTAATCGTGGTCGCAGTTCGCTCAACGACGAATTCCGTGAAGGTCGTCCAAAAACGTCCGTTGTGCCAGAGAACATTGATGCCGTGCGTGAACTAATAATGCAAGATCGTCATGTGACATACCGGGAGATAGAGGCATCCTTGGGCATTTCTCCCACCAGCATACATTCGATATTACATAAACACCTGACCGTAAAAAAGGTTTGTTGTCGTTGGATCCCGCACAATTTGACAATCGCTCAAAAAAAGGCTCGTGTCGATTGGTGCAAAGAAATGTTGAAAAAATACGATCGCGGTGCTTCAAAAGATGTTCATAAGATCGTCATAGGTGACGAATCTTGGATCTATGCGTATGAGCCCGAAACAAAACAACAATCGACCGTGTGGGTCTTCGAAGACGAGCCAAATCCAACGAAAGTTGTTCGTGGAAGAAGCACTTCGAAGCAAATGGTCGCCTGTTTCTTCGGCAAAACTGGTCATGTGGCGACTGTTCCGCTTGAGCAACGAAGGACGGTCAATTCTGAGTGGTACACCACAATTTGTTTGCCTGAAGTCTTCGGAGAAATTCGAAAAACAAACAAGAGAAGACGAATCATTCTTCACCATGACAACGCGAGCTCTCACACATCGGCTCAAACCAGCGCCTTTTTGACCGGCCAAAACGTCGAATTGATGGGTCATCCGCCGTACAGCCCTGACTTGGCACCCAATGACTTCTTTTTATTCCCGCACATCAAGAAAAAAATGCGTGGTGAACGATTTTCGTGCCCAGAAGATGCTGTTGAAGCGTTCAAAAACCATGTTTTGGAGGTGTCTCAATCGGAGTGGAAAAAGTGCTTCGACAATTGGTTTGAGCGCATGCAAAAGTGTATAAATCAGGCTGGAGAATACTTTGAAAAACAATAAAACAATTTTTGATGATAAATATTCGCATTTTCATTATTAGGCCAGAAATATATATAGCAGCCCTCGTATTAAAAAAAAAATAGGCACTCCGCACTTTGCGCAAAAAGGTTCAGCTTTTTTGCACCTAAAAATAACTTTTTGCGCAATGCCGAATGCCAATTTTTTTTTTTTAATATATGTTTTTTTTTTGCATATAGAATGAGTTAACATATTTAATAAACTAAATATATTTCGTCACAAAATTGGATATCAGAAATTTTGGGGCATGGAAATGCTTTCGTGACTAGACTTTTACCTCGTAAAGAGGTTTTTTTTTGGAAGATATCAGAAATTTTTTCAATTGTCTCTGCTTTTGACAAAATTACTTTCTCCAAAATGTGAAGAAAAATACCTTATTTTACCTGTAGCTGTTTACCTATTTACTTAAAAAAAAAACTTTGAAGGTATGCTTAAGAGCCCTTCAAAATACCTTTTCATCAATATAGATCATATCTGTAGCTTCTATCGCTTGGATGCTATGGGGGTTACAATTTTAGCGGTTTTTAGCGATTTACCGCTAAACTAGCAATTTTTCGAAAAAGTCGTAGAACAAACGTTTCTATATTTTTGAGCGGGAACAAGTCCTCATTCACCGATTTAAGATATTTCAACGCTTTGATACAAACAAACAAACAGACTGACTTTTCATCTCTTTTTCGGAAGGCCCCTAATAATTTCAAAATTAATTATTTTTTGAACCAGTAATCGGATTTCGATGATCGAGGTGTCATTCGACGCGTATGTTTGATCAGAGTTGTAAAAAATTCAACGAAAATTCAAAAAGGCTCCAACGGCCCCATTAGCTCCATTCATTAAAATTTTGCCCCTCCCACTTACACCTGTTTATCTCACGAACCAGGTGAGTTTCCAAAAGTCTTAGTATGCAGATTTGTAAGTTAAATTGATACCTTTTGAACGGTATATAATTTGACCTGATCGGACAGTCATAGCAAATTTTCCATTCTTCCTGTGTATATATGCTAGTCGTTTTTCGCACCCTTCGTGCTGCTTTCGTCACTAGCGCGGACTGCCGTCCACAGTGATTGGGTATGTTATTTGTCAATTAATACTTATACAACTTTTTTCTACGACACCTTTAATTAACACTAGGCAACAAAAAAAATTAGATGGCCAAGCAAATTTTAATTTTCTTCGCCATTTTCGACTTACATGCATACATATAAATTCTAAGAAAACTTGAAAAAAATTTCTAGTGATCGACTATAGCGATCTTACTTGCCACAAGTTTTAATTAAATTGTGACTATTTTTTTTATTTTAAGTGTATGTACATTAGGGTGTCCCTTATTTGGTCAAAGTCAATATTTTTAAACGCATACGGGCTAGTTCTGTTCATTAGGTCCTAAAGCACTCAGAAATAAATTTTTACCTCAATCGGAGTATGATAACCCGTGCCGACTTGGATCGGAAAATTTTAAAATTATATCGAGCCCTTTTTGCGGATATAACGTAAGCGACATTTTTCCGAAATTTGTTTTTTAATGCAAATGTGCTCATTAATATTAATAGTATCTACACTCAAAATATTAAACTTTAATTGTTTATATTTCCGGAGATATTGGCCTGTCAACTACAGGGTAGGCCATTTAAAGTGGAAGCATTTGTTTTTGAAAAAAAAGAGGGAAAAAAAATTTTTTTTTTTTTGTTTTCATCTCATTCATTTACTTCGGTCCAAGGAGAAATTTTCTAGTTTGTTTTTGAAAATGATATCGCGTAAATGGCCACCATTAGCTTTGGCCGCAAAATGCCCTTTTTTCGGCATTTTCCATCACTTTTGCCAGTGTATCGGACGATATGGCTCTTATTTCGCGGCGTATGTTGGCTCTGAGTTGAGCTAGTGTCCTTGGCTTGTTGGTGTATACCTTGGACTTCAAGTAGCCCCATAAAAAAAAGTCTGGCGGCGTCAAATCGGGTGATCTCGGTGGCCAGTCATAATCGCCTTTTTTCGATTTTTTGGTTTTCACAATCGAGAAGTTATTTTGAATGTAAAGCTGAACAATTTCAGCACGTTCTTTTGGAGTGTACTGTTCCATGGCATAAATTGTCTTGAAATGACGCTTCCAACGCGCTATGTCATTAGTCGATCTGACAGCTCTGTCAAAAGTTATAGGGTTACCCGATGCTTCCACTTTAAATGGCCTACCCTGTATAACGTAAGCGACACATGACACGAAGAAATCAACTTAACGCAACCTAAAAACCTTTCTCCTGTAAAATTTGCTTTTTGTCGCTTACGTTATATCCGCAAATAGGGCTCGATATACCAAAAAAAAAAAATTTTTTTTTTAATTTTTAATTTTTTAATTTTGTTCATTTGGTCTTAAAGAACTCAAAACCAAGTTTTCACCTTAATCGGAGTACGATAACCCATTCAAATTTGCATCAAAACATGAAAAATCATCGAAAAATGCATAATCAGTGTTAAAACACTGTTTTTTCAAATCGAAAAATGCATAATCAGTGTTAAAACACTGTTTTTTTCATGTTTCGATGCAAATTTGAATGGGTTATCGTACTCCGATTAAGGTGAAAACTTGGTTTTGAGTTCTTGAAGACCAAATGAACAAAATAAAAAAATAAAAAATTAAAAAAATAAATTTATTTTTTTTTTTGTCCCATATAATTTTCAAATTTTCCGATCCAAGTCGGCACGGGTTATCATACTCCGATTGGGGTAAATATTTAATTCTGAGTGCTTTAGGATCTAATGAACAGAACTAGCCCGTATGCGTTTAATAATATTGACTTTGACCAAATAAGGGACACCCTAATGTACATATACACTGCCGATCAACTGAATAGGTTCACTATTACCGTAGTAGGAATTGGACTGTAATTCCTAAACCAATGTTCCGATCTACATGAAATTTGTTTTCTATAATTCTCTGATCCTTTTATAATTAGATGCCAAAGTATGATTTTTATTAACTTAATATTTATTGCCTATTTATTTTTTCTTCTGAAAGAGTAGCAAAATGTATGCTTTATTTTTCGTTCAACTGAATAGGTTCAGCTGAATGTTTTTCAGTTTGTGATCACAATTCGGCGACATAACGGCCGAATTTGTTTGCAAATTAGTAAATTTATATATTTTCTTTATATTAAATGAAAAATTATTCATGAATAGCAATTGTCCGAGTACGAAAGAGGCCAAATAAATGCCTATCATAAAAGTGGTCTTGGCCATATCAAAATCGATAAAAAAAATTGAAAGAAGCCAAAATGTTGTGAGTAACTTTTGAAGATACAATGCCGAATATGACAAAAATATGAAATAAAGAAAATATATAAATTTACTAATTTGCAAACAAATTCGGCCGTTATGTCGCCGAATTGTGATCACAAACTAAAAAACATTCAGCTAAACCTATTCAGTTGAACGAAAAATAAAGCATACATTTTGCTACTCTTTCAGAAGAAAAAATAAATAGGCAATAAATATTAAGTTAATAAAAATCATACTTTGGCATCTAATTATTAAAGGATCAGAGAATTATAGAAAACAAATTTCATGTAGATCGGAACATTGGTTTAGGAATTACAGTCCAATTCCTACCACGGTAATCGTGAACCTATTCAGTTGATCGGCAGTGTATATCGATATCAATACTAAAAACCTTCTGACAAAATAACGTCAAAATCATTTGGGATTCTCAAAATTTCTGATATACAGTGCTGCTACAGAAATCAATTTTACTTCAATTTCATTTCGCAATGTCACAGACTTAAACAGAGTTTTCACTCGCAATGTGACAACATACATACATATATGTATTTTGATATGCTTTGTGATGATTTGCGAAGCACGTCAAAGGTTTCACATTGGCAACACACAACTTGTGCTTCACACAATTGTCAAAAGCCTTGTTAAGAGTCTTTAATGTAAGCAATACCAGTCAATGTGATATAGAATCGCTAAACATCACAAAGAATCAAAATATTCACAAAAAGTGAGCATTGAGCAAGCTTTTGAATAATTTGCGAGTTCCACAAAATAAATAAAAAAAAAAAACAAAGCAATCCAACTTTTAATTATGATACGATTGCGTTTTATTTCTAAAACCTTTTCAATAGATAAATATCAAATATTTATCCGTGAATACCGAGTCACCATTCAGTGACATTTTGAACCGTTATTTTTTTTATTAGCTGTGCGACCCAAATTGTGTGCTGGTCGAATTTTGCTTCATTCATACGCAAATAATTTTTAAGCTTGTGTGGAATACTTCGCAGCTCTCCACTGAACTTGGCATACCCCTTTTTTCAAAGACTCAAATTCAATTTGTCGACCCACCAACTGCACTTCGTCTTGGGTTCAACATCATCTTCCTTAAGCAGCCACAGCCCAATAACCGCACACGAAACACGTTCTGCTTCCTCTCGTGAAATTTATGGTGTCACAATGTGTAGGAAAACCAAATTGATCGATGTGCTTTTCACAATGAGATTGGGTTATTTTGCTTATTCAAATCTGTCACTTTTTAACGGTCAGAGTTGGCAGCAGTGGTAAATAGTAATGTAAATTTGCGTGGAAACATCGATGTCGATGCTCATCGATGTTTCAAAAATTAAAAATCGAAGTTGGGTTGCTACATTAGGTCGAAACTTCGATACATCTATGTATGTCTAAGCATAGTACGCAAACTCAAAAAAAGGCCTGGCGTAAGCCCAAACTCCATATAAAAAAAAACGCTGGCGTAAGGGGAAGAAGAACTTGACATTTAGCTCCGCTCGTGTGTCCGCAGACTTAAGAAAATAACAGAGTTGTTAGATAAAGGAACGGGGCTGGGCAGCACTGTTTGAAACAGCTGACAGGCCCAGCGAAACATCAAACTGTTTAGAGTTTCGCTGGGTATACCTCTCTCGCTCACTAACAAAAATTAAAAAAAATGGCCGCAACTTTGACGAGTTCTGCATGTTCAAATTTAAAATAAACCGCCGCTGATGCATAGAGTTACCACTCAACGTTTAGTTATTTGTCCGTGTTGCATTGGCAACACTGAGCTTACGCTCGTCGACAGCTAAATATTGAGCACTTTACGCCGCGTAAAATTTAGTTAGCTTGCGTACTAAGCTTGACTGGCCCAGCGAAACATCAAACTGTTTAGAGTTTCGCTGGGTATACTGGAGATATATGTCTGGCACACAAGTGAAAACTATGGAGACTATTTGAATTTGGTCAATAACGATGACAATATTGGTAGATTATAAGCAAGAACGAAAGCTAAAATGGTTTTTATAGATATTTTTGTATTTTTTTCATTAACACAAATGGTGAATCCTCATTAGAAGTTCAAAATCGATGGGTGCACCCATTATTAACTTTTCCTTTTTTTTCCTCTATGTACTTTAATTTGCATTTTTCATTGCCTATTCTCTCCTCTTTTTATCCAAATCAGTTCTGCATGTTCAAATTTAAAATAAACCGCCGCTCACGCATAGAATTACCACTCAACGTTTAGTTATTTGTCCGTGTTGCATTGGCAACACTGAGCTTACGCTCGTCGACAGCTAAATATTGAGCACTTTACGCCGCGTAAAATTTAGTTAGCTTGCGTACTAAGCTTAATGCTTCAAAGCCTTCCCACTTTATAAAAAAAAAGAATGACTTAGATTAACAAGGCTTATTTGTTATTAAAAACTTATGCTTTCATATCAGTTTTATAAGTTTCAAACAGCTTTCTCGTAGAAAATTAAACAACCGATGTTTTGCAAAGCATCGATGTATCGTCTAACATCGTTATCAAGAAAAACATCGATAAGAAATATTGGTTTATTCTCTGAACCAGTTTATTGTGCTCATGTTCAATAGAACAACAGTTTACAACTTTCTGCACAACCCAACACTGCTTAAGTGGGCAATAAATAAATAAATAAAAATAAGTAATTGCCAACAAAACAGATCATTGAAAACGAAAACGAGCGATTAATGTACATTAAAATGAAGACGCCATAAAGAATGCGGCAGCGCGTCTAATGGAACGCACTTACCAAATGTTGCTCCTGCAGGTGTGTGATTACAATTGTGATAAGTTGGAGCTCAGGCACAGCCCACATTTTGGGAAAGTGGTGGGCGTTGTCACCTCGTCACAAGGCTGCGCTCGTTCTCTTTGCTAACAATCCCATTGTGCACTGCTTATCATTATTAGTTTTGTATCTACATATGTTCATGCATCGATATGTGTAGCTTAATGTTATAATTCCCATTCATTTTTACAGAAATGTAATTGATGCATTGTGCATTGATATTAATCCAAAGAACCTCCCAGGATCATATGCATTTTACCAATATATATTAAACTCTACCACCATCTAATTGTCATACCATTTTGACTAACTGATTAATCGAAAATGGACGAAGACATTATGAACGCTGTGGAATCTCTTTTTGGCAAAGATGTTAAAATTGTGGACTGCGAGACGTCGTCATCTGTTCAACAGGAAGAGGTGTTGTTAATTAACGGTGTTCCGGTCAAATTGGATGGCTTGCCTGCCGATGACGCAAGTGCCATTAAGAGCGCTCTTCTCGATGGCCAGATGCCGGCAGTGGAGCATCTAAATCAGCTGCTCTTTCGGGCTGGCCTCACCCAGCAGCCCATTGAGGTGGAAACATCGCTTACAGTTAAATCGTCGTTAACTACCACCGAAGAGGTTCTGGTCTCACGCAACGGCCAGGTGCTGGACGAACGAAGCGTCGAAACCAAAGAGCAGTTTAATCATCAGTCGCATCAGAAGGAAATATGGCAGCCACTGAAGCAACACAATACATTAGCCCGTGCAACGCCGGAGAACGCACTCAAATATCGAACAAATTCGAATTCAACATGTGCGTCACAAGCAACTACCGATGCAGAAACAGATCCAGCTGCACGTCGTGTTGGTCACCAGTTAAATCAAACATTCTCGAATGCCTCACTCATGTCCAGCAGCTCAGCCATAACCGGCTCGGATCAGCTCGTCGACTCAACTTCCAATATATCGACTGCCACAACTTTGGGCGACAAGAGTTCAAATCTCAGCAGCTGCGACTCGGGACACGATGGCCTCTTCCACAGCGTCTCAATGAGCGCTCCCTACACCCATTGCGGGGGTCGTGACACCCAGACAGATTCTATGTACTGTGACATTCCCAGCTCAGCAGATGAGGCTGATGTAGTTTCGGTTGCTCTGCGGGTAAGAAGAAAAATCAAATAAATAACTAAAAATTTTAATTATTTTGTCTTGCAGAGCACGCAATTTCAGATTAAAGAGCTCGGCAATGTAGCCAATGATTGCCGAACGCCTTCAGCTTATGGCAAAGAGTTGCCAGCCGCCGGTGATCTCGGCACGTTTTCCCAGCTCCTTGTCAGGTCTAATAACGAAGATATGGAGTTTGCCCTTTTGCTCTGTGCACGTTCGTTTGTACAAATTCAAGAGTTGCTGAAGAAAATCATTCAAGAGTGCAGTGAACAGGAGGAGTTGCTAATTCGTTTACTCACCCGTTGGCTAAGTTTATGTCCCAACGATTTTCGCAATGAGACATTTCTGCAAGAGCTGCGCAAGCAAAACCAAAGCAAAGCCATTTGTTCTTTTCTCGACGGAATTGCCGACAAACTCGCGCAGGTGGAAACCAGCCGACGTGCACAACTACAGTATTTGGTGAGCAAACAGCCATCGGCCAGCTCGTTAGGGCGACAAAGCAGTATTAAATCACTCAAACGATTTGCCACAAATGTCTATAAGACGGATAATATGCTGAGCAAGTGCAGCAACGCCTTTGAGCTGGCGCATCAGCTGTATGCCATCGAATATGCATACCTCTCGCAAATACGCTTAGAAGAGTTTGTCGAAATGATAAACGCGGGCGAGCTTAAGTCTGCCATGTCAGAAAAGAAATCAAGTACATTGGGGTCAATCTGCAGCTCTACAAAGCTTCCCGAGGTTAACATTGCCGCATATGTGCAGTGGTACAATCATCTCTCGCATTTGACTGCCACGGAGATAGTAAAGGTGAGTTTGTCGGTCCCAATTAAACGGACTCTATTAACATGATTTGCTTACATTATCAGCTTGGCAAAAAATCTATGCGAGGGCAGATGGTTGAGTTTTGGATAGAGACCGCATTGGAATGCTTCAACACGGGCAATTTTAACAGCCTTATGGCAATATTAACGGCTCTAAATATGAAAGCAGTGGCGCGGCTTAAGAAAACCGTAAGCTTTACTCAAAAAAATTTTAATATAAAGGTCTTCATCAGCTGTGCTTGCAGTGGTCAAAGGTGGAGAGATCAAAACTTGATGGTTTAGAGCATCAAATGGATTCCAGTTGCGATTATCAGAATTACCGCTCCACGATGAAAGCTGCTGTTTGGCGATCTGAACGTGAATCGGCCAACAAAATTGAGCGTGCCATTATACCATTCTGCTCGCTGTTTCTTAAGGATGTTAACTTTATTAATGAAAATCACGAAACCAGGCACGCAAAATCCAGCATAGTTTAATTTATGTAACTAACAAAGAAGTGTTTCTTTTTTAGACTGGCCAACGGATTATTTAACTTCGAGAAGTGCTTGCTCCTTGGCGCACAATTGCGTATCTTTTACAAATGTCAACAACTGGATTGCCCGTACGAACAGATAGCAAATGTTGTTGCCTATTTGCAAAAGGCAGAAGCTTTTACTGAGGATTTCTTAATGAAAGCCTCCTACGACTGCGAGCCTCCGGATGGCGCTGAGGAAAAAGGTCACTACAAAACATTAAAAGCAGCTAAATAACCGAATACATAATTGTAAACTTTTACGACAATTCAATGCGGAATTCGCATCGAGCCTCGCACAAACTTTTATAGTTTGTAGACATTCTTTTGTTGACACTTCCATGTTTACATTTGCATCGCAATAACGATAATAATTTTAACACAAATATCGCAATCGTATTCGTTAATTTGTACTTAAGACATGAGAATAATATAACCAACTAATTATATACACCGATTTGGCATTTCGCTCGAGATATCAAGTATAATATTTGAATATAATCATTTCAGACGAAATTTGATTCTAGACGGATTATTTTATTTAACTATTGCGAACGCTAATGTTTTTTATAATGAGTATCTTTAATTAACGTATGGTAGCGAATTTTTGAAAGTCTACAGTGCCGAATTTGCCAAACAATTCCAGTGGATAATGTTTACCCTCACCACCACAGGGAGCATGAACACGAATTTGGCGCATGTGAGTATCCCGACCATTCTGATGATTTGAAATTACTGCAATTTGCAGCATAAATGTGCGCAGTGACTTCACATTACCATCCTTAATGGGAATCTGGACCCAACCATTCGGCTCCGTCAAGTCGATCACTTGCAACTCCTGCAAATCATTGAAGTTTGTGCCGGAGCGAATGGAAATGCGCGATGGTGTGTAACTCTCGTCCAGTTTGTAATCGGTGTATATATAGATCTGGCTGATGTTGGTGCGCTTATGGAATTGTATGTTAACCAAGTGCGGTAGTTGTCCGTCTGATTGCCAGTAGGTGTCCATTATGTTGTCACGCAATCGTTCAACGCCAAATCCTTTAAAGTGGGACTTTAATGGACATCCTATGCTTCGTGCATGGAATCTTACCTGGCTTGCATGACGACAAGCTCCATACCGCCTGAGCGCCAACTTCGCGTACATAGCCAAGTCGCTCTTCGGCAAGTGGGTCCTCCTCATTGGCGAAAGCCGGCTTTGGTGGTGATTCTTCGTCTAAAGTTGCCGCCATTATAAAAACTTAAGGAACTCTGCAAAACGTAAACAAAGCCACAGAAGTTATTCAATTGAACTTGTGATTCCCACAGCTAGTTCATTTCGCTTTACTTTGCAGCACTGTTTAGAGAGATCTAAAAAACAGCTGTGCCCGCCGTCAACACAACAAACGGCACACAGACGTTTTCTAACACTCTAATAACAAAGCACATGTGCAAGCAACGAAAAAGAAAACAAACACAAAGATGGTGCGAAAACTGAAATTTCACGAGCAGAAATTGCTCAAAAAGGTTGATTTCATTACTTGGAAAGTCGACAACAGCAGCAAGGAGAATAAAATCCTACGTCGCTATCACATACAAAAACGTGAGGATTACACAAAGTACGTCGGCCATTAATTAGCATAACGTATGTAAAATAATTACTTTAACTTTAAAATTCTTTTCTATGCAGATATAATAAACTATCGCGAGAAATAAGAGAACTTACCGAGAAAATAGCCAGACTCGATGCTTCAGATCCATTTAAAGCAGACGCAACCGAAATGCTTATGCACAAACTGCATGCCATGGGTGTTGCCAACGATCATCTCACCCTGGAGAGCGCCAGCAAGACATCAGCAAGTCACTTTTGTCGGCGTCGTTTGCCCGTAGTAATGGTCAAACGTGAGTAGTTTTTGGGCTGAAAGCGTCTAACAAATGTTAATACGACTGGTTGATTTCTTTCAGTGAGAATGTCTGAGAGTCTGAAGCATGCCACAGACCTCATTGAACAAGGTCATGTCCGTGTGGGCCCTGAAATGGTTAAAGATCCCGCCTTTCTTGTCTCTCGCAACTTAGAAGACTTCGTCACCTGGGTCGACGGATCCAAGATAAAGGAGCACGTACTGCGATACAATGACTTGCGCGATGATTTCCAAATGTAAAACCTAAGTTAACTACTTTTACTTCACTTAAGAACATCAAAATATCGATGCATATTCCCAAATGAAATCGTGTTTTTTTTCCTATCGCGTGTGACCCCTTCCAGTGGTCTATTCTACCAATCCAATACAAAAAAAACCAATAATGAAAATATATCTATACTAGGCAAGAGTCCGACTGCTTCCCGTTTAAACCATCCTTCTTATCAAGTAAATATGCACATGTTTACATCGTTTAGCATGAGTCTAAGTTTGGATGAATACAGACATACACATATTACGCCAAAAGCTTCTGATCGGTGATCCAAACATTTTATTGGAAGAGCGAGCATTTTTTTTTTGGTTTCCGCTGGAAGTGTGAAAAACACTGTAATAGTAACATAACATATTTAGTAATGCAATTTTTGCTTTCCGCCCAGTACAAAGAGTATAGAGGCTATTCGGCCTGTGAGCCCTCTCTGCACCCGCAAATGGAGAAAATCTAATAAATAGCAAAAAAACTTCAGGTTTGACAAATATAATGTTTTAAAAAAAATTTGCATATCGATTAGTTAATATTCACAGAAGATAGTTATTATTATTGGCTTAATGCAGGGCCAATAGCAAACACTTGCTTTTATCTCTTTATCTCTGGATTGGAGTTAAGTAATCTTAACTGCACTGCAATAATACAATTAAATTAATTTAAAAAAAATTAATTTTCTCCACTTCATTCGTAGGTGACACACACAAGAAAATAAAGATACTTTTATGAATTTTCCTGATTCTGCAAGCGAGCCTCTCTGATCAGCCGAATAGCTAAAAATTAAATAATATAAATCGCTTCAAATATTAAATATTATGTTCTAAATATACTGATGATACTTAAATTTACATTAAAGAAGTTAAACAAGTGGAACAGTCGAGTGCACTCGACAGTAATATACCCTGAGCCTAGGCCGCGGCACGCCGAAGATTTGATGCCCATGCAATTCCCATAATAATCGTTAATTATCGACCTAACGTTTTTTTGGCATCTACATATGTACATTTATAAAGCTAGGTACTGACGTCAGATAAATTTTTAGCGGCGTAAAGTGCTCAATCTTTCGCTGTCGACGAGAGTAAGCCCAGTGTTGCCAATGCAACACGGACAGCGGGTATTGGGTGCACCCATCGCTTTTGAACTTATTACGTGGATTCTCCCTCTATATTAATGAAAAAATGCAAAGTGTTTGGTTTATGTCTAAGAAAACAATTTTAGTTTTCGTTCTTGCTTATAATTCATTAATATTGTCGTCGTTATTGTCAACGTCTCTGTTTTTCGTCGAAGTTCCAGCCATTTTTTTTAATTTATGTGAGTGAGCGAGATAGATATACCCAGCGAAACTCTAAACAGTTCGATGTTTCGCCAGGCCAGTCAGCTTTTTCAAACAGTGCTGGATAACGCCCGTTCCTTATCTGGCAACTCCGTTTTTAGTTTCAGTTTAGTTGACGTCCGGACCGACAAGCGGAGATAAATGTCGTCTTCTTCTTATTCACCTTACGCCAGCGTTTTTTTTATATGGAGTTTGACCTTACGCTAGGCCTTTTTCTGACGTCAGTACCAAGCTTAATATAAATGAGTGATTTGAACCAATTTCCGCGATATTTTAAAAATGTATTAAAAGTAAAATATAAAAAAAAAAATATGTAAAAAAATATATAAAAATGGTTGATCAATCCAGCAATCGAACCCACGACCCCTCGCGCACGGGTTTGTATCTCTAGCATTTAAAAGATTTAAATAAACGAAAAATATTTAATAATTAAAAATCGTCTGCACCAACCATACCGAGATCCGAACCGCGATCTCCCGGTTTGCTTGCCAAACACTTATCACCTCGACTACTGCGACACATTTGCTGATGCAGGCAAACTCGATATAGTTACATACTCAATATACATTCTGGCAGAGTAAATACAAAATAAATTAATTGACCATTAATTCTATTTATAGAATTGCATTTAAGTAATGATTCCATTTGGTGGTCCTAGCTCTTACCATCTCTGAGATCCTTTCGTTTATACGGACAGACAGACAAGGGTATATCGACTTGGCTGTTGATGCTGATCAAGAATATATATACTTTATGGGGTCGGAGATGCTTCCTTATGCCTGTTACATACTTTTGAACAAACTTAATATACCCCCTCAGGGTATAAAAATATTTATTAGGACACAGCGAACATATCCTGTACACAGGCACGACGAGGGATTGATGGCCTTGTTAATTTTCGAATAATTGTTCGTATTACATCCATATGATGTAACCGAGTTAAACCAATTTGATTAGGATGCATAAGACAATTGACAAATTCCTAATCTGCGAGTCTGATTGTGAAATCTCCAGAAACAACAAAAGTTTGCATACTCAATCTTAATTTTCGACTGATCTTTCCTATGGCAGCAATAAGATAAAGTAGACCGATTTCAACCAATTTTGGTCAGAATGTATTTATAGGACCATTCCAGATGCATATTCTGTTAGATTGGTTGAGGTTTCGTACTAAAGGTTGATTTTCACCGGATATGATAGAATACAAATACTTTATAGTCTGTCACGCCTCCCAGTGCTGCCAGCTTAGCAATTCAGTTGCTAGATCTGGCAACTTTTAAAAAAATTTCCAACTTTTTTTCAAAAAATGCTATTAGCCACAAATCTAGCAATTTTTAATTTTTCTTTAGCAATTTTAGCAATTTTATTACAGAACTAGCAATTTTTTATTTTTCTTTAGCATTTTTGCCTTTTTTTTATAGCTATTTTGCAAATGATAGCACAAATTACGATTAATAATGGTTCACAACGATATCGGGACTCTGGTATTTAACTCAGTGGCTCGATTATATGAACGACTTGAAAGTTTTGCTGTGTTTTGCGATTGGGTTAAAATGCTAAAAGTTTATAAGCTAAATTTTTGTTTTATCCAAAATTTAAATTTCAATAAGTATAATTGAAATACAAATTGAACATACGAAACTTCAATTAATTTAACAGGTATGGTCTACACAGACACGGAAAATGTTGCCATAATTATGCTCTACCATATGAGCAAATCACTATCAATGAGAAGTATGCTTGCTATGTATGAAGTATGTAAATGAAGTTGACGAGTTAATAGCATTATAAGTAATCTAAATTTTGTTTAAGATATGAAATCATTTTCCTTTTTAATTTAGATATTTTTTTCTTTAAAAAATATATATATATTTGTTGAAAACGAAAATTTTAATGATTTGGCATTTTTTTTTTTTTTTGGCAATTTTCACATAATATTTAGCTATTTTTAGCAACTTTTTTTTCCAAATCTAGCAATTTTTGCTTCGAAGATTCTGGCAGTACTGACGCCTCCTTCTGCCTGTCACGCACATTTTTTTTGTGACAAAAATTGATAGGCTCCTGTACTTTTTTTAAGAACGGGGTCTAAAAATCATAATTTCGTGCAAAGTAAGAAACACATCGTGACCCTATCACATTCAATAATAAGTTCGTACTTTACAAAATGGGAAACTCAATAAACAAATAAATAGTAGTGGTATTCCGGAAAGCGTTTTAGATTTGGTTTAGATTTCGCAGTCAGCTGTTCGCAGCTGCTCCATACAAAATTTTCAGTGTGCCCAGAGCAAATCAGGGAAATGTGGTCCTACTAATTGATTTCGTGAAATCTGCTCTGAGGCTGATTTCGTTTTGATTTCGATTTGGTTTCAAATTAAAACTCAGTATTTGGTGTTTGCTTACATTCTGCTGTCACATCAATATGGAGAACGTAGTTCTTATGAATTTAAAGATTATATACGTATAAATAAATAAATATTTATTTAATGCTTTTTAGGATACCTACCATTTGTTCACGAAATCTAAAACTAATCAGTGCGCAAAAAGGGTTGTTCCGTCAACTGATTTAGATATGGTTAAAAATAATCTAAACCAAATCTAAAACGCTTTCCGGAATACCACTAATAACACCAAACCCGATATCAATAATGAAGTTAACTAACATGAATCGATTATATTTATTATTTATTTATTTATTATATTTATTATTTTATCTTTATATTATTTTTTTATAAGTCACAAGCAGCGGAATCTTTAATGCACATTCTGGCAGAATGCGTAGATATATACAGACGAATATGCAGTCCTCTAGGGAAATATAAAATTGTGCCACGGCCACTTTACTTCAACGGGTGTAGGATCATGCCCAGAAACTAATCACCAACTTTCAACACGATTGGGTCATAAATAGTGGAGATATTCGAAAGCGAAAGCGATTTCTATGGCACCCATGATTAACAATTTTGTCAAAAGAAAATGGCAATTCTATAAATAGGATTAATGGTCAATTAATTCATTTTATATTTACTCATCCAGTGGTGGATGTGATAATTCCTGGTTTGATCAATGATTTTTTTTTATTTTTTTTACTTCCGTCCGTCCGTCCGTCTGTGACTAGAAAAGGTAGATCAGCCAAATTTGGCACACAGACTTCTATAAGCCCCACGCAGATCAAGTTGGTTTTAAATTGTTGTCACGCCCCTTCCCACCTACGCATATTGCATACAATAAAACATATTTTAAATTTATTAAAATTAGTAACGGGTATCCTATAGTCGGGAGTTCGACTATAGCCTTTCCCACTTTTTTTCTTCATTTCGAAATAATGAATATCTTTGAGGGTGAACCCTTATCTTGCACCAGCTGCTCACAGTGACAGGGGACAGGAAAACCACTTAATTGCAATTTGTTAAATTATAATTTTTAATAACTTTATTACATTTCATATAATGTTTAGATCGCATTAATATTACTCATTTATGCTGGAGCTACGGACTCAGCTGGTCCGACACACACACATATACTTTTATATATATGGTACATACATATTTAAACATGTTATTCAATCAACTTTCCCTTGTACTCATTTTTCTCTTTTGCTAATGCCAAAATCGCACAACTTTCTTAAAAATATCCGTACACAGTTGATAGCTTATTAGTTTTGTCACTTACAATGTTACTTAGCTCTCCCGCAATATGAAAATAACGTATAGATACTGAGAAAACATGTGTTAAAAAACATTTCCAAAATTAATTTCAATATAGAAAACATTCAGATAATTTTCGAAATAAGCAAACCAATAGCAATGAAGAAAATTGCTCATTATCTATAATATACTCGTTGGTTAAGGACTAAAAGGGAAAGGTGCAATGTTGAGCGAATTCTAAAATGTGTACAGGGCTTAAAAACAAAAAACAACGGCAACTATGTCCAAAGTTATATCGATGGCAGTTAGACGCGCATAAATGTTAAAGTAGTATCTATATCCAATTGCCGAATTCGAGTCCAAACCGAAACAAACAAAAAATAATAATAAAGAACATACATTTCGCAAGTAGTTTTAGATTTATGAATTTTAGAGTCTGACTGCATCTCGATTATAGCATCTGACTTTGCTCTCTTGTATCGTTTATGCGTTTGTATGTGTTTATGTTACCCACGAATCGCGATCCCACTGAATTTATACAAAACATAGACAAAGCTCTTGCTCTCCTCAAATTCAGTCAGTATAGTCTTTTTTTTCATTTTTTGTTAGGTGTGTATGTATCCTTTTAATATTAGTTGTATTATCCTTTTTTAAACTTGCATAAAAGTAACTATTAATTAGTGTTAAAATAAATAGCTAGTGGCATTAAAATTAGTGTCGACTGGCGAAATTGTCGCCCTTTCACATCTCTCCGCCTTATGTCTGGTACAAAAAAAAGAAGGGCGACAATGTTCGCATTAAAAAACTTCATAACAATTTAAAACAAATTAATAAGATAAAGATTTTCTACATTGTTTATGTTGTTCTTTTCCTCATTGAATTGTGTGTGTGTTTGTGTAGGTGTATATGACAAAGTTATTAAGTTATCCATTGGATATTATTTTGGCTTTTGTGTGTGGGGGATATTTATTCCTAAAGAATTATTGTTTGTTCTCGTTTTGTTTATGCTGAATATTTAAAATAAATATTTTATCGCATGGTTTATCAATTGAATACAATATTTTATGTAAATTCCAATGTTTTGCCGCTGCTGCGCAAACGTGTGCAATTAGTTATTAAGCCATATTATGCCGGACCCTGTCCCCAGGGCCCAAGCCCAAAACCCAAGCGCACTGCCAATGACTCGGTGCCACAATAAATCTTTCAATTGTCTATGCTCTTCCAGTTCACTTTCAGTTTAAGTTTTTGTTAAAGGTGGCAGTTTAGATTGCAGTCGATCGATTTAGATCACAAGCGCCATGTCTTTCTTGCTGGGCAACTGCACCCGCTTGCCCTGCCACAACGAATTGTGTATTGTGAAGGCGTCTATCGTGACTGTCAGATGCTTCGTGTGCACTTGTGAGAAGCATTTGCCACCTGAGTTGTATCTGAATAGCAGAATGAAAATTAATCATTACGAGCTCATTATGGTTATCAGAGTTTCAACTCACTTGAAGAACTTATCGAACATGACTTCGTCGACTTGACTAGGTCCCGTTCCGTACAGCTTTGTCACTTGGTCCGTTTCGGGCATGTAGCTGTAGAGGGCTCGGAATTGGCAGCCGGCATCACGGAAGAGTACAAGGAAGTGTTTCGCCTCTGATCGTGCGATCTTCTCGAGTACCTTCTGCTTGGCCTCGCGATTCACGGCGCCTGGAAAAACGCAGTACTCAACGGCATTCAGTATAATGCCGCGATTTGATTTGGCCGCTGGTTGTTTATAAAGTTTTGGACCTGTTAATAAACAATAATATGGTTAAAACTGTTGTGTTCATTTTTTTTTTACAAAAATTCAACTTCATTTATCGTGGATTTCTACTCAGTGTTAATGGCAAGCCTCCTTATTTATATTTAAAATTATTTTATTTCATTCGTTTCTCTGCTTTTCTACGTGCAAACTGAGCTACATCCTCAGGTCACCATTCTGCAATGTGGCGATTATATTTTGAGGAGCTGTAGCCTATGGGGTTTCTTCACAAAGTAATGTCTCTACTTTTTACTTTTTAATCTGAATAGAATATCACAATACACGCTCATAAAGTTAAGGAGTCATTTTAGAAACAATTTTCAATATTCTGTTCAGATCGCTACTTAAATTCTTATGATTATAAATAGATACATTACTTAATGAAAGAACTCTTGTAAGCTGCACATTACTTTAATACATACATTGCCAACTGGCTAATAAGGAAATTAATACAAAAAGTGAATCATTCCAGAATAAAAATCAAATCAAACAATATGCAACAAAATCAATTAGAAAAAATCTAAATTAAAACTTAGTAATAATTAATGCTTGCAAGTTCGCATTGAATTTGAAAGTTGTTATTGTTCGTATTAACGTTTGCAAATGTGAAGCGGTTAAACAAGGGGCCAATCGGGCATTTTTAATTAGACTAAATTATTTGTATTAATGTAGAAAATAAACACATCTCGGTTTGACCATCGAAGTCGTGGATTTGACGACGCAACGGAAGAACGAACGAATGGATTACAGATCAGTTGTCAATGTAGTCATTTAGGAGTAGGGTATAAACGCGCGCACACACAAACTGTCGCAGTCCCTACACATACGTACGTACATAGGTAGTATATGTATACGGATACATGAGTACATCACATGGTAAGCATGTATATGTAAATCATTTCTATGTATGAAGTTGATAATGCCAATTGATACTGAATTCAACTGAACAATGAATAGAACTAAAAAGAAAGTTGACAAATAAAGTTCATATTGAATGAAAAAAAGAGGGGAGAAATGTACAAATGATGTATGAAGAACCAATATGAATGTATGGTGTATGTACGATTATGCTGAATGTGGTGGATGTGATATAACTGAGGATTGTTTGACACTAGGTACAAACCCGAGTATTCCATGATTGCATTCGCAGTTAATGAGATATCGCTTGATCCATCATCAAATCCGCGACGTTTCGATATCAAACCTGGCGGCAAAGAGCCTGGTCCAGAGGGAGATGGCATATGCCTACCTGATGCCGACATTCCTGGTGACGGTGCTCGCCGCGGCGGAGTGGCCCGTCCTAATCCCGAATCTGTGTCTAGCCATTAAGCGAGATCAAGCGGGTTTATCAATCATGAATCATCAATCATTTAGCATCATCAGACACAGCATGCATTGCCGGATACCACAGCCACAGCCGAAAAAGAGCCCCAGACACAGTGCATTGCATGTGAGAGAGTTGAGATAGAGCGCGGGGGCGAGAGCAGAGCAACAGTGTCAGGGTTGTCATCCATGCAGTAATTTCGTAAATTCATTCGATTGATGCGTTATATTCAGATTTTGTTAGTCGCCATACGATAATGTCGATGAGAGCGATCGAGCGATGAATGTTATAGGACATTATTTCGATTTTATTAATACATTTGTCACATTTAATGTTAATTTCAATAGTTTGGTTTTTTTCGTTTTTATTGTACACAAGAATTGAAAGAAACGAGAAATAAAAGAAGAGAATGTGTGCATTGAATTTAGTAAAGCAGTTTGGAAGATTGTTCAATGTAGCTTATAATCTAAATATGATTTGCCCGAATATGTGCTTGAGTGTGTGGGTGTGTGTGTGGTGTAATGATTGGTGTGCAGTCATACTTGTGTGCGTAGTCAAAAATGGGAGAATCCCATTCCCCAAAAATGCGGACAATATGTACAAAGTAGATTAAACTAAACCAGAACCAGTTGCGAATTATATAGGTAAGTTAACAGTTGACATCTGACAGTAAACAATCGACAGATCCACAAATAATGCTAGAAACACCGCCACCGCTGTCATTTCAATGGTCATTAAGTAACGTATTGTTCAGCAAATGAAAATAATTCAATAAATTCAAACATCAAATCTCGAAGACAACAGATAATAGATAAGAGAAATATAATTAATACACAAAATATAAAAGTAATGTAATGAAAGTAGTTCAAAGCCAAGTTCCTTACCACCCACTTCCTTTATTACACATTTAACTGAATAAGCGAAATTTTTTTAAATTTTCAGTACAGTGATTTAGAATTAAAAGTAATGCATGTGGAAGAGTACTTAAAGCAATTATTACCATCATTAAAATTCGAAAAGATTTAATGCGTAAGTTTTCCAGAAAACATCTATTTATAAGGCAGAATTTAAGTAGAATCAAAATTTTAGCATTTCTGCGTGATAATGGTTAAGCATTCATAGATTTAGGAAAAGATACCTCAGACATACATATGTATATAATCGGAAGTTACGCTTGCATTACTCTCAAACTAAAATCGAACTTTAGGTTAAATATTTTCAAATGATATGGAAAATAAATAATTAAAATAATGAGAAATATAAAACAACCACCAAATGTTCGTAGTATAAACATGTACAAAAATACAATTGAAAGAAAATAAAAGAACTACCACCAATAAAAATAAGATAGGAACCAGTTAAAAGTAAAGAAAGACCAATATCTTCTATCACAAATTAAACCATGAAGCAGGAGAGTAAGTTTAATTGATCATATTGAGTAAATATAAAAGGCAAGCAGCTGTTTTTTTTTAGCTGTGAAACTCTTCTTACCGCACAAATTCATAAGCGAATTGGACTTTCGGCCACGGAAATTAAGTGTGCTCCCCTTAGCAACTGATATACGTGACAGGGTGCGGCCCCTTTCGACGGTTGGCTCTGTAAGAAGTGGCGCCGCGGCGTATGGAATACGTATATATGGATCAAGTATAGTTCACTTCAAGTATGATGATACAACAAGAACACAAAATATGAAATCTAAACTAAAGATTAACTTAAACATGTCTTTTGCCATTTGGCCATCGACCCAAACCACACAGGTGCTAAGTATAGTATAATTAAATATTATATTATACAAGCGTTTATAATAACTTGTATATTATATATCCTCCCAGAGCCAATTCCAATTGCATGTCCTGTCCAATGGTGTTGTCTTAATCAGCTTCCCCAGGTGCATAATCTCAAATTGAAGGTGCTAGCAGTTAGTATTGTTATTTTAGTTCTTAAAGTATGTTAACTGTGCGCTTGTTGATCTAAAGTTTTAGTAGTTTGGGTGATTTAGCGTGAATTTTGTGGCGCGAAGCACGCTTTAATTGAAACAAATAAAATATAAGAACACGAAGGAAGCTTTGTGTTAATCAGAGCTTCCGACTGAATCAGCGTTATTCGTTTTGATTTCATTTCATCTCTATCGCTGTTATTAACACAAAACTATCCAACCAACAAAAAGCAAGAGTAGAAACAAAAAAAAAAGAAGACTTTGTACTTGATACCCAGCACCAACCTCTGGAAGTTTTGTAAGATCCCCGTCGTCCAATCGGAGTTGAACTTGTGCTGGGATAATCGTCGGGGGACTCTGTTGAACAAGATTAGTGGTTATGACTTAAGGTAAATCGTCACTTATTCTACAATTAAGGCAAGATACTAAGTGCATCAGAATTAAAATTCAATAATAAAAATAAAATAAATACAAATTAACAAGAATCTAAAGTAGCCCCTTTACCAGAAATCATATCAAAGAGAGATAACATCAAGTAAGTAATAAAAATACCAATGAAATCATTAAAAAATGCATGCTTAACATAAACTAAACTAAGTAAATGAAAGAAACACAAAATGAAACAAAACAAAACTTCAATTTACCTTTGACAGTGAGGGAGTCTTGGGATCCCCTGTAATAATCTCTTTTCATAGAATTTGAGCTTAGCTGACCGTAGCCTGTCCAATTAGGGGCGATCGGGTTTTAAACAAAAACATAATATTAACAAAATAAACACAAGTTCTAAATTAATACAAAAACAAAATAAAACAAAATGAACAGAACAAAATTTGCGATTTCGACTTGCCGAAACTTTCACACATACAAACATTAAAGGCCACTCTCATTGGAATTTTTTAAGAGAGATCAATTTAGATGTTCAACAGATCTTTTAAGCAATGGCCGTCATTGACCACTGACAATGTCTTTAACAATGTCTTTGACAAGTTAATCAAATTTTTTTGCCGGCTCTAAACTTTCGGAAGGAACAAACTAAAAAGTAGGATGTGAGCCCGACATGATGTAATTCAATCAGAGTCTCTCTCTTACAAACAGACAAGAGTGGAAGCGAATTCGTATCCCATGGTGGAGCACATATTAATATTGTCTAGCAGTGTGTAGAAAGCCAAAGGGGCAATAGCTTTGGAATATGGCGCTGAGCTCACCGGTTAGGTTTGAACTGGAGCCCTTCTTTCCCCGACTGGATAGGCTTGAAGCCTCACTGATGTCCACACTGGCGTCATCCACGTGGATCGTTTTGGGGCGTGGTCTAGTCACCCGCTGCTGTCTAAGACGTGGCGTGGATGCACTCGAGCTCTGTGGCTGTAGCTTAACATGTAGATCGGGCCGGTCCAGGGTTTTACCCTAAATCAAATTGAATTTAGAATCACTATTCCAGGAAATCTCAAATGGGTTATCACTTACTTCTCGCTCAGCCTCTTCGATGGCTTTCTTTAGTCTATGTTGTTCCAATATGGCTGCTCGTCGCGCCATTTGCTCTTCCTTTTTGCGCGCACGCTCCTCTTCTTTTTCCCGCTCTTTTTCTCGTTTCTGCGATGCCTCAATCTCCTTGCGCGCCTTTGCTTCCTCTTGTTGCTGACGACGTTGCAGAGACAGCAACATTATCTTCTCTTTGCGACGCTCCATTTCGTCTACAGATTCCTGAAAGCAAAGTCAAATGGACCCTTAAACTTAGAACTATTCTTTATATGTATGCGTGCATCATATGTCTTACCGGATCAAGATTGGTCGCATCTACGCCAATAACCAGCGCCTTGTTCTTGGCCGCCTCGGCGCTGCTGATGCTTTGCTCGGTCCTCAGCCGTGTGGGCGAAAGTGGTTGTTGTAGCGGCTGGTTGGTGAGGTCCTCCAGGTGGCGACGCTCCAAACCCAGGGGCTCGGCCGTTGAAGTGGCCATCTGGCGGAGCTGGATAGGCGGCTCGTCTGTGTACTTGTTGTATGTTGCATTGCCAGCATTTACATTGGCATTGGATGCGACACCGGCAAGGCCATGGATGCTGTGTCTGGAAACGGAAGCATTTTTGATCTCGTCGCTCACAGAGTTGTTGATGTTGTGCAGTTGACTTAGCGATTCACGTTTAAGGACAACTTGGTTGTCCACACTATCTCTGCCTGGCTCCTTCTTTGGTGACCGCTTGGCGCGCAGCGGCGGCTTTGGTCGCTTCGGTTGATCGTTGTCGAAGGATATGTAAAAGCCCTTTTCGGGTCGCTGCTCATCCCCGCTGCCACTCCCCCCACCGCCACTACCGCTACCACCACCATTTCCATTTCCTCGCGGATCCTGAAAACTGTTGGCCTGTATGGAAGGGCGCGAGGGTGAAGGTATGCGGTAAGTCAGATTGCCGCTGGTGATGTTTAGCTTATTGGAAATCAACTCGCCGCTGTCATAATCCCTCAGAGCTGCTACCGCGTCCGCTGTGCGCCATCGGCAGCTGCTGTTGATGTTGTTGCTGTTGATGAAGGCGTTGCTGTTGCTGTACCACAAAATCGGAGATGCGAGTTGACTGCATCGACTCGATGATGTTGCGCTCCAGCTCTTCGACGTCCTCCTCGTCGCCAATAAAGCAAATACTTTGAGGCGCCATCATATCCTCGTGCTGTCCCATCGTCATTGGCTGGGCCATGTTGGCCTTGGGTGAGCGATTGTCGCGAAGATTCGTCAGCGATTGCTGGCGTTGCACGCCATTGGCATTGTTACCGCCGCCATGCATACGCTGAGCATGTTGCGGCGACGATTGCATCTGAAACAGATGCTGCAGTTCCCCACCGCCGCCCCCTCCGCCGTTCTGATGCAGCATAAAGCCCTGGGATGCGCCAGCGCTGGAGGGCGGCCGATTGGGCCAAGTTTGCTGCTGTGACTGCTGTTGTTGCTGCTGTTGCATCTTCTTCTGGGTTTGCCAGGCATTCACATCTAACAAGGGTTGTTGCTGCTGCTGCTGCTGATGCTGTTGTTGCTGTTGCTCATAGGCGGCCGCTGCCGCAGAGTGTGCCCAGGTGCGACGTTGTGGATGTGCAGAATGCGGCTGAGGCGGTGACTCGTGCAGATAGAAATGATTTGCCGGCTGGCCGTAGTCATCGTAGACGCTATTCCGTTGCTGATATTGTGGCGGCGGGGGAGCTCCGTAAGGGGAGTGGTTGTTGTAGGGGACGCCATTGTCGCTGTAGAGGCTTTGGGGTTGCATGTAATGAGCTGGCGGCGACATGTACTGTCCATGCTCGTTGACGTACTGCATCGGGGGCATTTGCATGGGCTGCTGGTGTGGATGATGCTGCTGCTGTTGCTGGTAGGGATCGCGACTAGGTGGACGGGAGCTGTAGGCGCTGACGGGCGCATTGAAGGCCTGTGGAAGATGCGGTGATGAGCCGAAGCTTTGCTGCATGGGCCGTTGCTGGTAATGGTGGTCAGCCAAGTGCTGCTGCGAGCCGTACGTTTGTTGCTGCGGATGCGGTTACAATGGGGAGGGAAGCCAATACAGTTAGTCAGACGAACGAGCAAGCAAACAAACAAACAAATAAACAAATAAACCAGACAAACAAAAAAAAAAAAAAAACGAAATTGAATAAAACCGATTAAGTGATTATTGAGTTAATTTTGTAATTTTGGTGAGATGCAAGGTGCGGGGAGGTCCTGATGCTTACCTGGTTCAGCATGTTGGCTATTTGCTGTGCCTGCATCAGCTGCTGCGCTTGCAGATGCTGAGCCTGCATTTGACTTTGCTGAGTGGCCAGCCGATGGATATCCTGTTGGATATCCTGCAGATTCATGTTCATAATGGCGATGCTTTGCTGTTTATCGTTTCGAACATCCATGACCGGTGTTAAGTGTGTGTTAATGTGTGTGTTTTAATGTTTATATGTGTGGGTAGAGTAGTGTAGTGTAGTGTATTGTCGTGTAGAGGTGTTATATTTATTTATGTGGGAAGAACAACCACAGACACGGAAATTGAGCATTGCGGATAACGGGAGACGGGAGACGGGGAGAGTATAAAAAGAGACACAAGCGAATTTACATTTATCCGGGGTTAGAACAAGCTTGGTGTGAAATGCAGAGATGCAAGAAGATTTCACTCACCTGATACTTGTCCATATCAGCGGGATCTATGTCCGGTGTACGCTTCGATTCATTGCTCATAGTCTCCCACTTTAAGACGTCTGGACACGATTCCAGGTCCTCCTAAAATCGATAAAACAATATCAAAAATGATATTTTATACCTTTGAGATACATCAAATTCAAGGCCTACAAATAGTACTAATATTGTAATTTGAATCGCACCTTCTCCTGATGCCGCAGCACAGCCATTTCGATTTTACGCTTGTCCTGCTCGATTCGACGTCGCCTCTCCTCCAGTTTCATGCGCATCGTGGATAACTTATTCGCATTCTCAAGGGAGCGCAAGTCATCGTCGCAGATTTCCAATTGCCAGGCCGCCGGACTTGCAGGCATGCTGCTGGTTGATGATTTACGCACGGGCGTGCTTTCCGGATCGTATCCACTTGATCTGGCATCGTTATAGTGCTCGGCATTTGTGTAATCCTTGTCGGTGGAATGTTGTTTATTACGCGCCATCGGCAACGGACTGCCCGCATTCGACAGATTGTGGGACGAGACCGTGGGCACATTGTCGACACTGTCAAGACATAGAAGAGAGAATCTGTTATTCTATGCCCAGCTTGCTGTGTGTAGGTAATAATGCACACCTTGCTTGTCTACGCATTGAATACTTCTCAGTTTCGCGATCCTGTTTTTCGGAGCCTGAATCCGTATCGTAGCCCAACTGAAGAGTGCCACGAGCATCGGCAATTGACGAGCGCACTGCGACAGCCGGTTCTGCAATTTAATCAAGTTACTAGGTGAAAGACTATTCCTGAGAACATTTTACTTACCCACACTGGTGTTCGACAGCTTACGTTCCCGGTCCCGATCTCGTTCACGTTCGAAGCGGCCTAGCGTATTCAGCTGATCCTGTGAGCCTCCAAAGTTCTCAATTGTCAACTGTGAATCTTCGCTGGAGGAATTGCGTCGTGAACGGCGACCTGAAACATTATTAATCATAATTAGGACATAGTAGCACAGGAATAATTTCCGGAAGGATTGGGAATATAGTTCGGAAATAATAGCTGAATCTTAAGCACACTCATCACACATTCGTACAGGGAATCAAACACCGACTGTAGATATTCTTGTTGGCATACCTGCAAAGCTTGGACGTCGGCTCTGTTCCCAGTTACTTGGTCGACCCGCAGCGACAAAATCGCCTGTTTCGATTGTTGATACGAGAACAAAATTAATAAAAATCAAAAGTAAAGAAATTTAGCAAATAAAGTTGATGACAATTGCAAAAAAAAATAAGATCAAATTAAGTATATGAGGCATAAATGATAATAAAATTTTGTTCAGGCGCAGCATTTTCAATAAAAACTTTCCTTTCTAGTAATTATCGGATAGGAGTTATTTCTACAGCATAAAGGGAATAAGCAGACGGAACAGCTTGAATTTAATCGTATTTACATAACACTTTTCATAGTCTATTATAATATATTCCACAAAGATATGCAATGAAATAAATATAAAAGAATTCAAGTGTAATTGATGGGACGAGAGATGGGTGAAGGAAGAGTATATGAGATACGAGTTAAAAGACAGCCAAACCTCTCTCGTCTGCCTTCGACTCGACATTGTTCTTTTCTTTAGCCTGTCGCAAGCGAGCTGGAACTAAGGGCTCCTGCTGGGACTGTTGTTGCTGCTGCTGTTGATGTTGCTGCTGGTGCTGAAACTGTTGCTGATGCTGTTGGTGTTGCTGTTGTGAGTGCATGGATGACAGTGTGGTAATGCCACGCGACTTGTGCACGACAAACGCTGCCACATGTGAATCGAGAGGCGTTGTTGGGATGGGCGTTATGAATTTTGGGAGTTAGAGACGGAGTCAGTTAGGCGGAAATGCGCAGTTTGTGGCAATGTTATGTGTGTTTCGGTGGTTGAGATAAAAGAAAAAAATAAAATCATATAATTATAAATAAATTGCTAGTATAGTTTTGGGATTGCAGTAGGCGAATGACTTATAATCACAAGTTTAAGCATATTCAAAATCAAATCGCAAGACAACAATAACAAAGCAATAAACAAAAAATAATACAAGTGTTCAATTGTCGATAATTACCTTCTGCTTGATTGCCATCAAAATTATTTGATTGCATCGTTTGATATTCGGTGGGCGGAGTTGATCTGCGATTTAAGCCGCCGCTAAAGGAATTTGTGTGCGGAACTAAAAAACAAATACATAAGATAAAAAAAATAAATTACAAAATGTGTTCAGCCCAAAAAAAATAATACTAATTTAAAAGAAACCATAGCTTTAACTTTAAATTAAGTAAATCTTCAAAACGTCAACAACATCCAAGCAAAACCAAAGCCTATTTACAATATCATAAAGCGATGGATAGAAAATCAAGTGAAAGGGCTGGATAAATAAATTCCCGATTTAGGAATGTAAATGTTTTCATTTTTCTAATATCTTTATACTTGATATCAGACGTGTGGCTCTTCCCAACTCATCTGGTTGTCATGTGTAATCATAATTTTTATTTGCAATAGAGACAAAGACGGGATTTGTTTATTAGTTGGAAGACAACAGTTGCAGTGCAAAATGTGGGCCGATTTGAGGATATATGTCAAATATCATGAGCAGGTGCAACATTCACGTGTGCAACGAGTACAAGGGGCATAAACAGTGGAAGTTTTCGTATTGTAAACAATGACAGAGATGGATCAGTATAATGATGAATAGATATTGGTTGTTAGTTAACTTAAGGCTACAATTATTGACAGACTAAGTTCATAACGGCATGAAAAAGCGACGGCAATAATGGAGAGAAACGAAACAAGCAATCGAACAAACGAACAGATAAACAGTCAACACAAACAATGATTGAAACAATGAAAAACATTCACTTTATGAAACTAGACAACAAATATAACAAATTGAGGGGAGGATCACACACAAAAAACAAAATAAGCACAGATATCTCTGCATTGAATTGATCAGAGAAATTAGGGATTTAAAGAAGTGAAGTAAACCTTGAAACGGTGGCCGATTCAAAGGCGAGCCAACGGGCGGCTGGTCAAGATCACTGCGTAAATCGGGTATGGGCGTTACGGGTTGCATTGTGAGGCCCCGTCGATGGCAGATTCCGTGCTCATTGGCGCCCATCGTGCGCTTGGCGATGACATCTACGTGAATCGACCATATATATTGCAAATTTCAGTTTGTTGTTGCCGTGGTTGTTTTAGTTGTTGTTGCATAAGTGTGTTGAATGTAGAGAGAAGAAAGAGAGCATAGTGTTAACACCCATTCAGTTGATGATTTGTGGTTTGCAGAAGCGTTTTGCATATAAACAAAGAAAGAGAATCAAGTATAAAATCGATTGAAATTGAATTAATCATTAAGTTATCTACTTGGAATTGCTTTCCATATAATGGAACAGGTGCGGGATGACAGCCGGATAAATGAAAGAAATCGAATGAATGAGGCTGAGATGATTGGGGTGTCATTTTTTGATAGTAATTGATATAAATTATTTATGGAGGGGTAACCGAAGAATCACATTGCATTTTGTTCTTTAATATGTAATCTAATTGTTTGCTGATTTCTACTCAATTGCGAAAGTGCCCGGTGCAACCATAGGTAATTTTGGAATGCACAATCGTGACATAATTATGTAAATTGTTTTGTGTGTCAAGCAATTGATATTTTCTTAACTGCCTTAAGGATCCTATCGCCTTATTAAACAAGGTAAACATATGTTCGAATTGATTTTCTATTTACAGATAGCAAAAGAAAAGTGCAGAAAAATTTAACGAAAATTTAACATAAAACGTAATGCAAAACGATAATAATTTCACAGGACAACGACGAAGACGACATTGCAAAATATGCCTTGGCTGAAAACACTCAACAGGACCAATGGTTTGGAAGGGTACTTGGTAGGTTGCTTAGTTATTTGGTTGGAATGCGATGCGGTGCATAGTTGGATGGAGTATGTAGGCGCTGTCACTTACCCTGTCCATCCATGCCTGGATAACATACACATTTGGCCGGGTGTATCTCAAATAGATTGAATAAATCCGTCAGCAGCAAGACTAGATTCAGTTTCATCGAGCTATTGAAGAGATTGAAGTCATTAATGGTATGGACTCATTTGAATATTAGATTCTTGCTCTTACCCCCGCATATATGTAATGTCCTCGGGTGTCATATGGAAGACACCGTATGGCAAATGCTTTTGTGAAAAACTGCTCACCAGCAGTATATTATGGATTGAATCCTCCACGGCGGGCAAGTAATTGATCCGTACACTCGTCCACGGTACCACCTTGGGGCAATAATAGGAAATGAGTAGCGCCAGGCAGATTCCATCACAAAGATCCTGAAAATCACGTACTGGCGGTATATCCGGCGTCTGCAGACGCGTGCCCTACAAAGAGAAGCATAAATTAGTTAACAAAATGTACAGGAAATCTTATAATTTTGCCATGGAATCCTTACGATTTCATCCGACACGCTTGACTCCAGCTCTTTGACGATTCGCTTCTTTAAAGCGGCGCATGCATGCGATATCCAAGCGAGCAACGCTTGCTCATACGATTGGACAGGGGGCGCCTGATAGCTGGTGCCAGATATTCTACAATTAAATAAAGACTCAGCTCAGCTTTCTAAAAGGATTCATCTACTGCTTACCTCCGTAAGGCCGACGTAATTCGGTCACCCGACGATATTTCTTTCGCATACAGAATCATCAACGATTCTATCACAGACATGTGGGCGTTCTGAAAGATTCGAATAGACCCAGAGTTAATTCGCATTTTACATATTTGATTACACTCTTTTTATAATAAAGTAGTAAAATCCCCTTGCTTGCGGAAGTGGGATTTGGAAATAGGTTACAATTCTTTAATATAATTTTTCTAATAAAATAATATTTAAAAGAAGTTTTTTAGTTTTTTGGTAAGTTGTCCGAATGATCGAGATTGAATAGCATTTATAATTTATATAATATAATATGTTCCGTAAAGAAGCGGAAAGAGTTATATCCCGCTGCCCGGTGTTTTATATAAATCCCATAAAAAAAACCTCTTTACGAGGTAAAAGTCTAGTGACGAAAACATTTTCATGCCCCAAAATTTCTGATATCCAATTTTGTGACGAATAATATTAAGTTTTACATATAAATAATCTTAAAAAAAATTTTGGCACTCGGCACATTGCGCTAAAATGTCTCAATTCTTCATACCAAATAAAACTCACTGTTTTGCGCAGTGCCGAATGCAAAATTATTTTTTTTAATTATTTATATGTAAAACTTAATATTATTCGTCACAAAATTGGATATCAGAAATTTTGGGGCATGAAAATGTTTTTTTATTTCCCGCTAAACTAGCGATTTTTCGAAAAAGTCGTAGAACAAACGTCTCTAGATTTTTGAGCGGGAACAAGTCCTCATTCAAACATTTAAGCTAAATCAACGATTTGATCCAAACAAACATTCTGACTTTTCATCTCATTTGCGGAAGGCGGCTAAAAATTTCAAAATTAATTATTTTTTGAATCAGTAATCGGATTTCGATGATCGAGACTTCATTCGACGCGTATTTTTGATTAGAATGGTAACAAATTTAAAAAGAATTCAAAAAAGCTCCAACAGCCCCATTAGCTCCAATAATTTTTCCCCTCCCACTTACACCTGTTTATCCCACGAACCAGGTGAGTTTTCAAAAGTCTTAGTATGCACATTTGTAAGTTAAGTTGATACCTTTCGATCGGTATATAACTCGTCCTGATCGAACACTCATAGCAAATTTTACATTCTTCCTCTGTATATACAGTTATGGAAAAAATAATAGAAACGACAGGGCTGCTCACATTTGAGACCAAATATTTCGTTTCTGGAGCTAATTTCATCCATGAAAACCAGTGTACTTGTTTTCAGGATAGCAATGCTCTATTTAAGATACCTTTTTGGGCCGCTTTCGTAAGAATTATAAACTGTGTATACTGATTTGTAGAAAGGCCACGTTTTTGTCTTGGAAAAAATAATAGAAACGCATTAGTATTTTGATATTATCTTGTGTCTTAAAGGTTGAAATCGAGTTTTATAGGTATCATTTCATGAACTAAAGATAGAAGAAGACATTAAAAAACTTTTTTTTTTGGATCTCGTTCTGCTTGTTGTTGTTATTCGTTTTAGAATGGGTCGTGGCGTACATTGTACTGTTATTGAAAGGAAACATATTGTGGATCCAAAAAATAAAGGCAACTCAATCTCAGATATTCTTACAATTCCTAATATTTATAAAAAAAAATGTTTTCAGCGATTTACTATAAAAAAAAACCACAAACACGCAGAAAAAAGCTTGCCCCATAGGATAAATTCGGCAACCTCCTTATTCGTAAATCAAAAAAAAATCCCTTTCTGTCATCGGAAGTTCTAAAAAATCATTTAAATGCAACGGTCATTAGTCGCACTATAAGATATAGCCCGATTGATGACGGTTTCAAAAGCCATATAGCTCAAAAGGTACCATACCTTGGTAAAAAACACATCAGCAAACGGGAAAATTTCGCGCAGGTGCGTTTACTGCGTCCAAATTGAAAAAATATGTTGTTGTCAGACGAAACTAAGATCAATTTGTTTGGATCTGATCGGGAACCACATGTTAGGCCCCATAAGAATACTCCCCACGACCCAAGGTGCTCAACTAAAACGTTTGAGTATGGAGGTGGAAACATTATTTTGTAGGGATGCGTTTCTCATTCCGGTGTTGGTCCATTACATTGGATAAGGGAAAAAATGAGTGCCTCCCAGTATGTCAATATACTCGACAGTATAATGCTACCTTATGCTGAAAAGGAAATGCCGTTAAAGTGGGAGTTCCAGCAGGATAATGATCCAAAACATTATTCAAAGCTGGCCAAGAAATGGTTCCTTGACAGCAAAGTTCCCTTAATGGAATGGCCTTCACAGTCAATGGACCTTAATCCCATGGAGCACCTTTGGGGGATCTTAAAGAAAAGGATTGGGACCTAAAAGCCCCAAAATTAAGGATTATTTGTAGAAAAAAGTTAAATTCGTGTGGTACTCCATTGATCCATGAATTTGTGCCAAACTGGTGGACTCCATGGGTCGTCGATGTGTCGGAGTAACTAAAAATCGCGGTGCTACAACCAAATAGTAAAATTAAAGGTTAATCTTTATGCCTTTGTAACTTAAAAATGGTTTTTCTTAACTTTGGGCGTGCCGTTTCTATTAATTTTCCAGGCCTAAAAAATTAAAAAAAAATTGTATACTATGTATATTAAGATTTTTTAAAAATATTATTTTGGTTTATTTTGATACATTACTGGATAGGCTTTATATAAAAATTATGAAACTTAAGAAAAAAAAATGTTCATTAAAGAAAATTTTAATAAATACGAAAAAAAAAATGCCGTTTCTATTATTTTTTCCATGACTGTATGCTAGTCGCCTTCGCACCCTTCGTGCTGCTTTCGTCACTAGCGCGGACTGCCGTCCGCAAT
>JBAMBK010000648.1:0-19876 GCA_037043435.1 Drosophila suboccidentalis | reverse complement strand
ACCCAGTGGCGCTGGGCTAAATGTGGTCGGTCGAAATATTGCATTACGTACGAGCTACAATGTAATGCATTACCTATGAGATTTTTTTTCAGCGCATTTGTAATGGCCAAAATAAAAACGAATTCTCGCACGAAAGCACCGAGCTGTTGTTGACTTCGTTTTTGTACGCCCCTTCCCCTCTACTCATGAAACGATTTTTGTCATTCGTTTTTTGCACTTTTCGTTTTGTGCGTGGCACGCGTTCTTACGTTCGTTTTTTTGTCTATGCCTATTCCTTTTGTGTGTACAGTGTTAATGTGTGTAAATACAAATGCATAATTGCATCTGTGTGATGATTTTCGTATTCGTTACACACGCGGCGCGCGTCACTTTTGTGCAATTCTTGTGTTGTGTGGACGTAAATTAAACAGGAAAGTTTTTCGCAGTGAGTTATAATATTATATTTGTGAAATTGGCTTGTTGCATTAAATTAGTTAAAAAGCAATTATTGTACCCAAATAAGGAAACACATATATTTTAATTTTGTCAATTTATTTGTCGGTGGCAATTATTTTGCGCGCTTAAGTTTATGTGCACGTGCAATATACACGCATATATATGTAAATACATATGCCATTATAAGACTTGCAATCAAGCCAATTTTATCATTTATAAAATAATAAATAATAATTTAACATATAAATAATAAATCATTAATATCTTAGCAAATATAACTTCAGTGTGCATAAAAGTTTATTTAAGGGAGGCTCATTTGTACAGTATACATATATTTCAGTTAGTGTTATTTTTTTCATTATGCCTTTAAAAAGAGGATTAAGTGATCGGAACATACGCCGACTTGTTGCCAGGGAAATTGCAGAAAGCAATGTGTTAGTCAATGAGGTTAGTTACAGCAATGCCCCTGAAGATGACATTTTGGAAGATATTGACATGCCCATGCCAGAAGATAATGGCCACCAAGAAACTTTAAAAAGTGCAAGTTCAAATCTAACAGACCAACTTAGAGATTGGTATATAAAGTTCAGCCCAGCTAGAAGCTGTGTTCGTGCCTTGTTAAAAATTTTGGTTGGTTCAGGTATCGATGTTCCTGGCTCTGTAGAATGCTTAGTTAACCGTCGAGAGAAAACTGTTTTAAGGACAGTAGCTCCGGGAAACTATCTACATCTAGGCATCGAGAACTATGTTCAAGCCAATAAGCACATTTTTGAACAATACCAAAATCTCGAAATGGATGTTGGCATTGACGGCCTGCCTCTTTTTAAAAGTTCTCGAATGGGTCTTTGGCCAATATTAGGGCATTTCCCAAATGTTGAAGATAGTGAAGTATTTATGATTGGAACATTTGTAGGAAAGCAAAAGCCCGCTAATCCAAATGTCTATTTGTATGATTTTGTTCAGGAGTTGCAGCGCATAGAGTTAGACGGTATTAAGGTAGGTATGACTGACCTAAAACTTAAATGCAAGTCATTTATATGCGACGCCCCCGCTAAATCCTTTATATGTGGTTTAAAAGGTCATTCATCCTTCAATGGATGCATGAAATGCACTCAGTTAGGTACTCGAATAGGAAATTTTACAGCATATTCCACAAGCAGAGGCATTAAAATATCTGATAGTGACTACACGTCAAGGAAATATGTCGATCATCACCAAAACTATTTCCTTTCGAACCAAATGGTTTTAGAGAAAATAGGTATTGGTATGATTACACAGTTTCCTTTAGATGCAATGCATCTTATAGACTTAGGAGTTACCAAAAAAATTTTAAAATTAATTTACAATAATTCAATAAAAGACTGCAAATTTACCAATGAGCATAAATTAGAAATTAATAGACGCAGCCTTTCAATTGCAGCTTTCATTCCGTCTGAGTTCCACAGGAAACCCCGAAGTCTTGAAGAATTAAGCATGTGGAAAGCCACCGAATTTAGGCTATTTATTTTATATACTTCAATAGTTCTTCTTAAAGATTTAGTTCCGGAAGACTATTATTATAATTTACTTCTCTTGCACACTGGTTATAGGCTATTACTAACAAAATCAGATTATAATACTAATATAGATACCATTCAACAAATTTTTGAATACTTTGTGAGCACTTTTGCTCTAAAATATGGCAAGCAAAATGTTTCTTTTAATGTCCATAACTTATTACATATCTGTGAGTCTGTCCAAGAAATGGGATACGTGCAAGACTTAACTGCATATAAATTTGAAAATTTTATGCAAGAAGTCAAAAAATCTATTAAGTGTCCAATTAACATTCCGCAGCAAATAAATAATAAATATTCGTTTCAAAAAAGTAAAACTATAAAATGCAGTACATCATTCCATAGGAATAAAAAAGGTGAAATAACGAAGTGGGTTTGTAAAAAATTCACTCTTACTGCCATATCTCCTAATAATTATTGCTGCATCCCACCTTGCCATCCGGCAACTATAGTAAAATTCATAGAAGTTGATAATGAAAAGTTCGCTCAATGTAGACGCTTTGAGGATTCTCAGCCATTTTACATAGAGCCCATTAATTCTAAAACAATAGGTCTTGTCCAAACAACAACAAAAATGCTAGAGGAAGAACTTGTACCTCTTAGCAAAATTAGTTATAAATACATTTGCTTGCCATATAACGAAAATTTTGTTTTTATTCCTATTTTACATTCTCAGACATAAGTATTTTTTGCTAATTCATTTTTATTTAAGTTATGTTCAAGAAACAGTTTTTGGCGAGCTCTTCCGAGTTTCAAGGAGAGATTTCAAATATGGACCGCATTTCAAAG
Organism: Drosophila suboccidentalis; assembly: GCA_037043435.1. Taxonomy (NCBI): domain Eukaryota; kingdom Metazoa; phylum Arthropoda; class Insecta; order Diptera; family Drosophilidae; genus Drosophila; species Drosophila suboccidentalis. Next base: position 17,096 of record JBAMBK010000648.1, on the reverse strand, counting down.
CTGGAAGAAGATGTCAAAGACATAAAACATACGTTGACGAACATCGAAAGACGTCAAATTGAAATGTTAACAATTATGAAGAAGTTGACAAATGATGACATGCCTCCAGCTGCGAATGTGTTTCCCATAACAAATATGGAAGACTTGTCAAAGGTTGACAAACTGGTCAACGCAGACAAGAACAATTATGTAAGTACCCAATGTCTTTTATGTAATATAATTGAATTAAACGATTTTTTCTTTAACTTAAACAGGTGCGAATTCTACGAAATATTGCAAAAGGCAATATTGTAAAAAATTTTGATTGCGTGATTGGGAAAAACATCATCCCAAACCTCAATTTTGACGGCCTAAATGGAAAAGAACCATTTAAACAGTTCAAAGCGTTGAACGATGCTCTGTCTGGTATGTATAATTCATATTAATTTTATTTTCAATGACAACTAATTAATAATTTTTATTTAACAGATGCTATTAAGACCGAAGGCTGGACCAACAAGAGCTACATCGCTACTATAAGGAACTGTTTTCGCGTTCAAAAAGGGCGGCTGGCGAAACAAAAATTTGACAATAAGACAAAATCCAATAATAAAAATAATGATGAAAATGTTTTAATGAAAACAAATGAAAATATTAACATTAATGATGTAAACATGGATGACTTAAATATAGATTATGAAAATTTGTAAATATTAATATTTGATATAATACATTTTTATAAGTATAAATAAATTGAATTTATTTACATCATCTATATTTAAATCATCCATATTTACATCAATGATGTTAAAAGTTACATTTGTATTCATTAAAACATTTTCATCACTATTTTTATTATTAGGTTTTGTCTTATTATAGATAATGTAATGTAATGTATACGAATTTTATTTTATAATTTGAATGAAAGACTTAAAAATATTGTTATTTTTTTTGTTTTGTTTTATAGTATATGATTATAATGTTATGTTTAAAAAATATTGTTCCTTTTTTTCGTTTATAATATTAAATTATAATTAAAAGTTAAAAAACAACTACATTACTGGAGCGTTTATTTATTTAAATTTGTAATCCATTATTTATGTAATTACTCTACAAGAAAGTAATCCATATTATATAGCAGCAAAATGCGTTGCACGTATATTAAGTTGTAATGTAAGCACATTACCAATCCATAAGCGATTCTGAAATTGTAATCTGCATTTTATTCAGGCTCGAGAATTTCTGCATTACAATATGGTAAAAGAATACGCTTGTGTAATGGGGACCCGAAAGAAACTTCGGCACGTCATTACTTTCTGCATTACAAAATTCAATAAACTCATGTACCGTGCGGAAAATTTGGCCATTTCTTAAGAAAGTAAGGCAGGTTGTATTGGGTTTTTGAATGCATACAGTCGAGAGGTAATGCATTAATAATGGACGTAATAATGAGCATTTGCGCCACTGGGTAACTCTATTATAGTGCGCCACTCATTGGGAGATACAACTTCATCCGGCAATGTCACTATCAAAACATCGAAACTACCTCAGCTGCAGTTACCCAAGTTTAATGGGTCTTATATGGATTGGCCAAACTTCTACTCTATTTTCAGCACTGTTGTTGAAAATGACGCTGAGTTAACAAAGGTGGAAAAGCTTCAGCATTTATTGAAATAATTGAAATTTTTAGGGGCCGTCCGAAAATGAGATGAAAAGTCAGTATGTCTGTTTGTGTGCTTGGATCAAATCGTTGATTAAGCTTAAAAGTTTGAGTGAAGACTTGTTCCTGCTCAAAAATCTATAAACGTTTGCTCTACGACTTTTTCGAAAAATCGCTAGCTTAGCGGGAAATCGCTGAAAACCGCTAAAATTGAAAAGGTATTTTGAAGGGCTGTTCTGCATACCTTTTTTTTTGTTACAGGTGACAAGGTATTTTTCTTAATTTTTATATAAAACCTCTAAAATTAAAAGCCCCATAGCATCCAAACGATAGAAGCTACAAATGTAATCTATATATTGTTGAAATGGTAGTTCGAAGGGCTTTTAAGCATAGCTGCAAACTTTTTTGCTTAAGAACACAGGTAAAAAGCTACAGGTAAAATAAGGTATTTTTTCTCTCATTTTGGCGATTTAAGAAAAATATACGTTTCAAATCACTTTTAAATATGGTATATAAAGGGAACCAGTGTTGCCGGCAAGTTTTTTTTGCTTGTACAAACAATAAACAAAGTTGACAAGTTATACTGACAAAATATATTGAAATTTTCAAAATTTCTGATGTCTTACTCAAAAATTTCTGATATCCCATAAAAAAACCTCTTTACGAGGTAATAGTCTAGTGACGAAAACATTTTCATGCCCCAAAATTTCTGATATCCATATAAAGAAACACTTAAAATACATACATTTCAAACTTAGTGGTTAACATTTATTCTGTGTGGTGTCGTCCATTCCTATCCTATTATTGCACTGTCCTTTCTGGTTCATCGTCAATTGTTTACTTAATTTAGTTTTAATTTTATTTTTGTCACCTTCAATTTTGCGTTTGTCCACTGTAAGAGCTGCCGCGTATATGAAATTTGTTTGTTCCACGTCTTCCTTATGGTTTATGGTTCTGTCTCCTTGTTGTTGTATCCGCAAGCTTTCTAGCGTCATTCTCGTTCTCTCTCTTCTCTCTACGTCCAAAATTCTAACATCATCAAAATCAGCTGTATGGTTTGTTGTTGTTAGATGCTGCGCTAGAGCTGTTGTCATCTTTTTGTTTCTCGCATCTCCTTTATGTTCCGCTATCCGCGTTCCCAACGCTCTCTTCGTTGTTCCTATGTATATTCCGTTGCATGTCTCTCCTTCTTTGCCCTTGCATTTGATTTCGTAAATTACATCTTGTTGTTTCTCCCTGCATATCTTGTCTTTCGAATTCGTAAACAGTCTTCTTATGTTTGTGTGTGCTTTGTAGGCGTAGGTTAAATGCTTATTGCGGATAAAGGAAACAAAACAGTTGTAATGTACAAAAAGGAGTATCATGACAAAATGACGGCTTTACTGGAGGATAGGAAAACGTACAAGACCATGAGGAAGGACCCAACGCAACAACTTATTAAGAAGAATAATGCCATAGTGAACGATCTGTGCAAACAAAACTACATAGACTGGAGACAGAAAGCAACAATGTACTGCTCAGGAGGACATGCCCCGAGGATATATGGACTACCAAAAATACATAAACAAAACACACCACTAAGGCCAATAGCAGCATCGACAAACGTCCCTTGTTATAAGCTAGCTAAATACATGGGGAACATCCTAAAAAACATAATCTCGGACAAGTACAATATAGACAACGCACTACAATTGAAGACGAGAATAGAAAACATAAAATTGGACGATGACGAAATACTAATATCATTCGATGTAGTATCTTTGTTTACCAACATACCAACTAATCTTGCCAGACAAATAATAATGGAGAAATGGACAGATCTAATTGAACACACCAATATACCTAAGGCAACAGTAAAAGAAATAATGGAATTTATATTAATTGACAATAACTACCTAACTTATAATAATACAATATACCATCAAGTGTTTGGTATGCCCATGGGCAACCCACTTTCACCGACTATAGCCAACATAATATTAGACAAAATTCTTGACAACACGACTGAAGCACTGGATAAAAAGAATATAAGGATCAAACTTATGGTGAAGTACGTGGACGACATATTATGCATAATTAAAAAACAAGACTTAGAAGAAATACTAAAAACACTTAACAATCAACACCCGAGAATACAATTCACTTACGAAGCGGAAAAAGAAGGAAAAATAGCATATCTGGACACTGAAATCCAGAGATCAAAGAACGGAAAACTAAAATTCAAATGGTATATGAAAAATATAGCCTCAGGACGAATTATGAATTTTCTATCACACCAACCACAAAGCCAAAAAATCAACACAGCAAAAAACATGATACAGAAAGCGTATTCACTTAGTGACGAAACCTATAGACCAGAGATATATGGGCATTTCCAGAAAAAGGTCCACCACGACAAAAAACGGAAAATGATTAAAAACTCAAATCTTGTGAAATTTTCTTCCAAAAATGTATTCAAGTTATTTATTTAAGCAATATACGCTAACAGAAATTCAATAGGATGAACATATAGATTCTGCGTTGGAATAAATTCACTTTCACAATTCAGGGAGTAAGATTGTAACATAAACCATTTTAATATATAGAAATATATTGAAAGTTTAATTTAAAACAAGTTCTAAGAGCTATATATCGGAATATAGAATAAAATTTGATGAACAAACTCTTGGAAAAACTAATGGGAAATCTTGACACGTTCGCGATGTCACGTTACAAATTACTAAGAAAACTTGTAAAATATATAAAACGGTAGTTACATATCAAAATTATTTCTGAAATGGAAAACTACATTATTTTATTATGGTTTAAGAGTATTTTCTTCCAAATTACTTGCCACATTTCGCAGACTTTCGCATTTGTCAAGATGAAGTAAAAAATGACTTCCATTTTTCGTCGCGTTCGCGATGCATTGTTTTCTAAAAATAATTAAAAAACGACAAGTCTTCAAAGATTGTCTTTTATAATAAAAATAGAGTTGATAAAATGCATTAAACACGTGAGAAAACATTTTTGAAAATGTAAATTTTTTCGATTTTTTTTTCATTTAAAGTCGTACGAATGTCGAGCTCGCGATCCTGGAAATACCCATATATAAAATTAAAAACAACATTATTAAAAAATAGCTTCCCGGAAAAATTAGTTGACAACCTAATCAATAATGTCACCATACACAAAACAATAACCAAAAACAAGAAAGCCGAAGAAAATAATGCAGATAAACAATATATCAGCATACCATATGTAGAACAGCTGACCAATAGAGAAACAATAACAAGAATAATACCAGACACACACAGATGACAACAGCTCTAGCGCAGCATCTAACAACAACAAACCATACAGCTGATTTTGATGATGTTAGAATTTTGGACGTAGAGAGAAGAGAGAGAACGAGAATGACGCTAGAAAGCTTGCGGATACAACAACAAGGAGACAGAACCATAACATAAGACGTGGAACAAACAAATTTCATATACGCGGCAGCTCTTACAGTGGACAAACGCAAAATTGAAGGTGACAAAACTAAAATTAAAACTAAATTAAGTAAACAATTGACGATGAACCAGAAAGGACAGTGCAATAATAGGATAGGAATGGACGACACCACACAGAATAAATGTTAACCACTAAGTTTGAAATGTACAGCTGTGTTCATAATAATAGCAGTGCTGTTTACTTACACTTTTAATATCGAAAAATCCTATTATAGAGCCCATTATGGGACAAAAATGAAAGGTCATCTAAATTCCGTTCGAATGATGCAAAAATTTCCTTAACCCATTAAGTACCCATTGAAATATTCGAATTTAAAAAATAGTCAACTTTCAAAACTTTTTTCCTCGATTTTTTCCAAAAAATGTTGGGATGCAAAAACATTCTTCAAACAATTCTAGGAGTAACTGCAAAAGAAAATTTTCAAAAATATTTTTGCTAGTATTTTTTATAATTTTTTGAAAACTGCAAAAAGGCACTTTTTGCATGAAATGAGAAAAATTGGTTAAAATGGTAATTTTATAGATTTTCAAAAAATTATAAAAAATACTAGCAAAAATATTTTTGAAAATTTTCTTTTGCAGTTACTCCTAGAATTGTTTGAAGAATGTTTTTGCATCCCAACATTTTTTGGAAAAAATCGAGGAAAAAAGTTTTGAAAGTTGACTATTTTTTAAATTCGAATATTTCAATGGGTACTTAATGGGTTAAGGAAATTTTTGCATCATTCAACGGAATTTAGATGACCTTTCATTTTTGTCCCATAATGGGCTCTATAAAAGGATTTTTCGATATTAAAAGTGTAAGTAAACAGCACTGCAATTATTATGAACACAGCTGTATGTATTTTAAGTGTTTCTTTGTATAATTGTTTCGTGTAATGTAAACACATATAAATAATTTTATTCAATCCAGACTCCCTGAGGAAGGCGAAAAATGTCGCCGAAACGCGTAGGAGGACAATTTTTATAAATAAAATGTAACTTTTTATAAAAATGAATCACATACGGCCTTATTAACCCACAAATGGGATAGTACTAAAAACGGACTTTTCATCTCATTTTTGGAAGCCGACTAAAAATTTCAAAATATTTTAACTTTTGAACCAGTAGTTGGATTTTAATGATTGAGGTGTCATTCGACGCGTATTTTTATGATAAGATATTAAAAAATTAAAAATGTTGACTAAAAGGCTCCAACGGCCCCATTAGCTCCAATCATTTACATTTTGCCCCTCCATGAACCAGGTAAGTTTTTAAAATTCTTAGTATGCACATTTGTAAGTTAAGTTGATACCTATCGATCGGTATATAACTCGACCTGATCGGACAGTCGTAGCAAATTTTCCATTCTTCCTGTGTATATATGCTAGTCGCCTTCGCACCCTTCGTGCTGCTTTCGTCACTAGCGCGGACTGCCGTCCGCAGTGATTAAGCTGTGGATGAGGACATCATTAACGCGATAACCGGGCTGAGTTGTTCATGGGCCACGCAGACGGATACGTCTGGTTATTCCTCAAACATTGCGGCTCCGTGTTTTCTCTCTGGCACATGAGGGTCAGCCGGACGATTCAGCTATGAAGCGGCGCTTACGGTCAAAAGTTTGGTGGCCAGAAATTGATACAGATGTTGAGAAGAAAATACAGTGCTTTAATCTTTTTAAAATCCATTTCGTCGGTGTCAATAATTGAAGGAAATGTTTTTGCAGACTAGGCATTCCGGAATATTTAAGAACTGACAACGGTAAACAGTACGTAAGCAAAGAATTTAAGGATTTTGCCAAAGTAATAACATTACACAAATAACGACACCACCGTACTGGCCACAAGCTAACGAAGAGGTTAAAAACATGAATAGGTCTTTGGGAGAACGGTTGAAAATTGCGTATGCTAACAAAACCGACTATAAAAAGGAGATCCGCGAATATGTACCAATGTATAATGTAACACCTCACTGCACGACAGGTTGCACTCCCACAGAATTAATATTTAATCGGATCCTTCGTAACAAAATTTCCTGGATTGGTGATTTAACAATAAAAATTAGGGAAAATAAGAGCCGATAAAAGGAGAGGAGCAAAGGAGACAACAATAGATGTTGGAGATACGGTTCTATTGAGAAACGTAATTTTTCCAAGCAAACGGAATATAAGGTGTAACGATTTTTAAGGAGTGTTTGTCATCTTATAAAGGTGCCAGTTGCACCAGCTTCTATATTTTCAGCCACTGGACCACCTTCCACAGATGCCGTATCTGATGAGATACCACGGCCAAGCAGTCCACTGTCATATGAAATCCACAGCGAGAAGACGGGAGTACAGACGAGCGCAATGAAAGACTAGGACTGGCACTGGAAGAAGACCGCGAAGAAGTTGACTCTTGCCCCTCTCAAGTAGTGAAGGATCCATCAGAGGAAGAAACAGCCAACCAGCTCTAAACAAAAAGAGGGATGTGGGAACCCGACAAGTAGGCCTTGAACTGACAAAGCATTGACATGTGATGAAATGATTGTATATAGTATAGCAGTCGACATCGAGCTACGATACTGACTAGAACTTCCTAAATATAAATTATAAAATATTCGGAAATCGTGCGTTGTTACAGCCTCCATTGCTGATCCTAATCTTCAACCAATAAATCTATCACTGCCAAATCCTAGACCGCTATTTACCCCACCCCCTCCGTATCTTTATTCGTTACCTCCTCCTGCAACTGCTTCAAATGAAAGAAGACACAACTTTTACGTCATTGGCGGTAGAAGAGCGAATTTTTTTTTTTTTTTGTTGGGCGTTGACGTACTATGTATGTACGTTCAAGTGGTCCAAGCGACACCAAGCCTTAGCTTGTTACGCGCGGATCAGAAGACGAGTTCGCGGGCGGACGGAAACGAGATGAACTGCATGCAAATTAAAAGGTCGCGAAGAGAGAAAGAAGATAGACAGTTACGGACATAAAATATGAAAACGGATATAGAATTAAATTACTAAAAAATAGAATAAAAATAATAAACTAATTATTAATACTAAATGAGTTAGTAGCAAAGTTTTTAGATTTGAAATGGAGTTAGCTTCGGAAACAATATAAAAAAGTCTATTGTATTCCGAACACAACATTCTAAAAGTTTCATGCAATGCATAGTTAGATCTACAGATAGGAAGAGAAATAGGAATAAAATTTCTAGATACTACTCTACGAGGAACAGAAAAGTTGAGTTGTGACATTAATTTGGTAGAGTCAATGTCACCACCAATAAGCTTACACATAAAAATAATACCAAGCATAATTCTACGATTTGATAAAGAAGGAAGGTCTATTAATAAAAGTCTACTAGAGTACGAAGGCAGTCTCACGTCCCTATTCCAATTAAGGCCACGTAGAGCAAAGAGAAGAAAGTTTTTTTGTACCGATTCAATGCGACTTTGGTGCACAGTATACTGAGGACACCAGAGACATGAACCGTACTCCAAAATTGGAAGAACTAGAGATATGTAAAGAGTCTTAGTTATATAGGGGTCATCAAATTCCTTCGACCAACTCTTTATAAAACCCAGAACTGACATAGCTGTACCGATCATCTGGATATATGGTCGGAAAATTTAAGCTTGTGATCTAAGAGTATACCTAGATCATCAACAGCAGTAATCCTATCAAGAGGGCAACCATACAGTGAGTATGACGCCAAATAAGAGTTAGTGCGGTAAAAAGTCATTACGTTACATTTAGAACAGTTTAAATTTAAAAGATTCACACCATGACTGAAAGGAGTCAAGATCTTCCTGCAATTTGATATGGCATGTCCAATCTTTATATTGCAGACAAATTTTAACATCATCGGCATACGTAAGTACACGAGAGTGTGTTAAACTGTTGGTAGATCATTACGATAGAGTATAGAGGAACTACGGGCTGCGCTCCCATATGACCCTGACTCTACTGATGACGTTATCACATTTCAATTTCCAATTGACATAACGCGAATGAATAACATCATTCGCATACTTCGTTCTGTTGAAGATGATCTTCAAGACTGATAGCTTATTTGCCAACCGTTGAAAGCAAACTTCACTAAATCATTACAATCACACCATATCAGTGCAACTATTGCGTTAGCATCACTGAAAACACCGATCGAGTGACGGGACACTGAAATTTGACCTAAGCGAACAAATGTAAAAAAACACACACAAAAATGTTACACAAAATGCACTTGTAGTGCATTATCGTAAAACTATTTTTAGAGCCATGAGAACGGCTGGAAAGGAAAGATAGGCATGTGTGTACAGCACATGCGAAGCCAGTTATCGAGGCGTCCTTCCAATGACTGGAAGGAGTTAGACATTAAGATTTTCATGTTAGTTACCTAAGGCTAAGATTTTAAGAAATAAATTCAGTTCACAATTTGTACTCAATCTGCTGAGTTGTGTCCATTTCATTTGGTCCTTCGAGCATTCTGTTGTTTTCCCCCACCAGTGGTAAGAAACACAGAAAATAAACCAGCGCCTTATAGTCTTGTAAAGGTTGCTAAAAATTTTTCAAAAATAATCTCTGTTGTGTTCAGTAAAATAACACAGAGTTATTAAGTTGTGTATCCGAGGAAGAAGCCGGATCACAAAAATAAAAACCCTTGCTCTCCCCCATCAGTGGTAAGAGACAGGCTATAAATACAAATAAAGCTAAACTAAAACTATTAAGTTATAGTGAAAGTTGAGTATCCGAGGCTAACATCAGAAAGTGAGTGTTTTTTAAAGAAAAAAACAGGAAAGAAGCTGCAGCAGCAGAGCAGCAGCATCTACAGAAGCAGCAGCAACAACAATTGTAGCGGCAGAAGCAGCAGCAGCAACGACGGCAGCGCAGCAACGACGGCAGCGCAACAACGACGGCAGCGCAGCAACAATAGAGGCGGCTAAACAGGACCGGCAACGCTACAAAGAGCGTAAAACAACGTCGCACTCGAGCGAAGTAACGCAATAGAAGCCGCTATATTGCAAGGCCTCTTTTGCCCTTAATTTTAAACTCACTTCTCAGTTGTCGCGTCCCCACGCAAGCTGAAAACTAATAAACTCTGTTAGGCTGTTACTAAAAACATATGAGTGGCAAAATATTGTAAGCCAATATTATGCAAAAATTCTAAGTGGGTTTCCATAAAAAAAAAAATAATAAATAGTCAATATGCTAACTGAAAAAACTATTAAGTTTTTGACGTCTCAAGCGTCGTTAGTTGAAAAGGTAAAGAAATTAAAAGAGGGAATTCTTTCCTGGGACTCGATCCCGATATTAAAAAATATAAAGAAAGAGTTTTGTGATAACCATAGTGAGCTGTTGAAAATTGGAATAGTTGATCATGACTATTTCAATAAACGGCTATACGAATACACATTAGGTACAATTCAAAAGTTGATAGAAGAAGTCTCATGCTCCAAGAAGATATTAGGTCCTGGAACTCAAACAATTCATCAATATGACGACGATCGCAAGCTTGTAGATCTAATCGACATTTATATTGAACAGCTTAAAGTTTACCTGAATGAAACATTTATAGAGTTAGCTGATTCTAGCACTGAGGAGTGCAGCGTCATGAGAAATAAGATTGAATTCCTGTGGAATAGGATTTATCACTGCGGACGGCAGTCCGCGCTAGTGACGAAAGCAGCACGAAGGGTGCGAAGGCGACTAGCATATACACAGGAAGAATGGAAAAGTTGCTACGAATGTCCGATCAGGTCGAGTTATATACCGATCGAAAGGTATAAATTTAACTTACAAATGTGCATACTAAGACTTTTGGAAACTCACCTAGTTCGTGAGATAAACAGGTGTAAGTGGGAGGGGGGAAATTTAAATTATTGGAGCAAATGGGGCCGTTGGAGCCTTTTTGATTCTTTTTTTAATTTTTTAATATTCTAATCAAAAATACGCGTCGAATGACACCTTGATCATCAAAATCCGATTACTGGTTCAAAAGATAATTAATTTGAAATTTTTGGTGCCCTTCTCAAAACGAGATGAAAAGTCAGTCTGTTTGTTTGTTTGTTTGTTTGGATCAAATCGTTGATTTAGCTTAAAAGTTTGAATGAGGACTTGTTCCCGCTCAAAAATCTAGAAACGTTTGTTCTACGACTTTTTCGAAAAATCGCTAATTTAGCGGGAAATCGCTAAAAACCGCTAAAATTGAAACCCTCATAGCATCCAAACGATAGAAGCTACAGATATGATCTATATATCGTTGAAAAGGTATTTCGAAGGGCTCTTAGGCATACCTTCAACGTTTATTTTTTATTTAAAAAGGTAGAATGGGAATAGGACAGCAGCTGCAAAGTGTCATAGCAGCCAGAGTTGAAGAGTGCTGATAGCTTTTGCGCTGGGCATGTGTGTTTGTAAAGGGGACCAGTGCTGCCAGACAGTTTGTTTTAGCTGTACAATCAATAAACAAAATTGACAAAGCTATACTGTCAAAAAAATATTGCAATTTCAAAAGTTCTTATGTCTTATTCAAAAATTTCTGATATCCCATAAAAAAACCTCTTTACGAGGTAAAAGTCTAGTGACGAAAACATTTTCATGCCCCAAAATTTCTGATATCCAATTTTGTGACGAATAATATTAAGTTTTACATATAAATTATTTTAAACCAAAATTTTTGCATTCGGCACTGCGCAAAACAGTGAGTTTTTTTTGGTATTAGAATTGAGGCATTTTAGCGCAATGTGCCGAGTGCCAAAATTTTGTTTAAAATAATTTATGTGTAAAACTTAATATTATTCGTCACAAAATTGGATATCAGAAATTTTGGGGCATGAAAATGTTTTCGTCACAAGACTTTTACCTCGTAAAGAGGTTTTTTTATGGGATCTATATATCTTTGAAAAGGTATTTTGAAGAGCTCGTAGGCATACCTACAAAGTTTTTTTAAGTAAAGCATAGTATCCAGTTGTTGAAAATTCAGTTTGAAAGGTGTCAACTCCATATAAAAAAAAGGGTTGCAAACTGGCTCGAAATTATTTTGTAAGGCTATTTCTAAACCCTTGTATCCAGTACCTAAATTTGGGCAGCTCAGAAAATTTTCGGGTGTTTCACAACACTGTTTAATGACAGCTGGCAGCTTTTTTTTTTACCTTTCAAAACATTGATTCGTTCAGTGTTTCGACTAGTCGAAATCATTTTGAGCAGCAATGGCGACCAACAAGCAGCAAAATAAGAGCCAAATTGAGATCTTGGAACACAAAGAGCGAATTTGACTTATTGAAGAGGAGCAGCAGAGGTCAATATTGTGGGATTTGACCGAAAAAAAAAAACATTTTAATGGGATTTTTATAATTAATAATTGTTAATTTAATAATTAGGGTATTAGTCGCTGCCACTGCTCTCAACTGTGACCGTTAAAAACAGCCAGATTTGAATAAGCAAATTTTAAAGTAAAAATAAAAAATATGGTAGAGTTTTTTTAGCAAACTTTTATTTTATTTTTAAATTAGAATGCAAAGAAGGTAGAAATAAATTAACAGAATGCTATAAAACACAAGCACATTTTTATATAATTTCTTCAAAACTTGTTGATTCAAATCTGGCTGTTTTTAACGGTCACAGTTGGCAGCAGTGGTCGCTGCTACTTCTCTTATCCTGTCCATTTTGTCCATTTTCTCTTTATTTTTGTGCTCAATGTTATTTATTTGTTTGTTGTTCACAGCTGACGAACAGTGTGACCACAGCAGCATAAGACCAACAATCTCTCAACTTTTTAGTAATTTTTGGTATTATGCTGTCACACTGAATTCTGTAAGGTCCGACATCAAAACATCGAACATTTTGAGCGCCCAAAATATTTTCAACAACTGGATATTATGCTTAAAAAGGTAAACAGCTACAGGTGAAAAAAGGTATTTTTTTTCCACATTTTGGCGATTTAAGAAAAATCTACACATCAAGTCACTTAAAAATAATGTAAATGTTATAGGCAATTTGATTCCGCGTTTTTTTGACATATAACACATATCTGTCAAATTTCGTTTGTACAAAATATTACCTATTAACTGAATATACCTTTTACCTTTACACTACTGCATGTACATATGCAGTATGTACTGTAAAGGATACTTTCCAAAAATACAAGACACACTCGACTGTTTGCTTTAGCATATCTTTATTTAATAATTCTTAGTTCTTTAACAATTTGATCGTATCGCTAAAGACCGCGTAGCTGCGCTGCCAGTGACGCCGGCAGAGGAGCGGTCAGCTTATGTATAAACGTTTACATATATGTGTAAAGGTTGGCAGAGAAGAAGTATTATGTTCACTAGGTGACAGAGCTGTCGCGCATGTCAAATATGCCGACTCAGCACTATCTAGTTCAATGCACTCAATGCACTCAAGAGCGGTCATATTACCGACAATGCTTAATATTGTGCAATGCTTAATAATGCTTAATATAGTGCAATAATATTTATGCATACCACTGAGTACAGTGAGCATTCGATATGTGAACATACTACATCTCCCTCCTTTAGAAAAATAACGTAATTATATGGAGTTATTTTCTAAGTATTGTTACTTGTAAAATACATTTTTTTTTGTTTGTTTAACTATATATATAATATTCAAGACTATAAAAAAAATTTTTTTTTCTTATTATTAATAATTTTTTTTTTGCTTTTTTTTTTGAAACAGAAAAATTGATATATTTAAATGTTTTTTTTTTTTTTTTATATTTATATTGTTTATGGTATGGTTCTTATTCTATGTATGGCCATACTTGAAATATTTATAAGAGAAATAAATTGATTATGAAATAAAAATTTTTAACCTATCTTTATGTACTATTTGTTTTTTATTTTTGTTATTTGTAATTATTATATTGTCATTTTCTTCTATACTTTCTACTCTATATGGTCCAGTTTATTTAAAATCTAGCTTATGACCTGTTTAATTTTTTAATAAAACCTGATCTCCTATTTTTAAATAAAAGTTTAAAGTATTTTTATCATAGTTAATTTTTTGTTTTATCTTATTTTCTTTTAACATTAATCTAGCTCTCTTATATGCTTGTTCTAGTCTAAATTTAGATTCCTTAGCATAGTCTTCTAGATTATATAATGGTTTAATCTTATCTATACTATTAAATTGTTTTGGCAAATTTGAAGTTTTACCAAATACTAGCTCATATGGACAATAGTCATGTGCCATAGAGGGTGTTGTGTTAAAGCAATATACGAAGTATTGTAGCCATACATCCCAATCTGTTTTGTCGACTGATATGTATGAACGTATGAACTCGTTAAGTGTTCGGTGGCTTCGCTCCACGGTACCCACAGTCTGGTGATGATGTGCGGTAGAAGTTATATTTTTTATATTCAGATTTCTACATAAATCTTCAATTATTGAATTTTTATATTCTGTTCCCATGTCCTTAATGAACGTCTTCATTGGACCATATTTCAGAATAAAATCTTCAAAAATAGCTTTTGCTACAGTTTTTGCACTTTTGTTAGGTATAGGTATGGCAACAAGGTATTTTGTTAAATCGCATATCAGTGTGACTGCGTATTAGTGGTGTCTCTGTTAGTGTTAAAGGAGTTCTAGTGTGCGTTGACACTTTTGATTTTTGGCATTTTGGGCATTTTTTCACATAATTTGTGATATCACGCGTCATATTTTTCCAATAGTAATAGCGTTTTATTTTTGCAATAGTTTTTGTTGTTCCCGTATGCCCTCCTTGGATTGGACTATCATGGAATGTAGACAGTATTTCTTCGATTTGTTTATTATTTCTTATCGTGGTCACCGGCTGGAGTAGCGCTACTCTTAGATTCTTTAATATTTTATTGCCCATTTCTTTGAAGCAATCTATTGAAACGTATTCAAAGATTTCTTCGCACGGTGCCATTTTGAGTTGTTTGATACTATATATACCGGCTACTTTTTCAAGCCTTTGGAAAAATTGATCTAAATCAAAGACTCCATTGGTATAAAGATCAACAACATCAATTCTTGCAATAATCTTTTTCCCATGTTTTAAGAAACATTTGGCCAAGTTTATATGCAAGGTCACTACTTTTTTAACATCTTCATTACGAATGACGTTATATATATTGGGCATCGAAGTGTCCGGTTGCTTTTGCAATTCGGATTCTGTTCCTGCGCAGGATTTTTTCTGTCTACTTGAACTTCTTGTAGTGACTTTTAGTATATTGTAGCATGTTACATGCAAATAAGCATATGCCCACCATATTGTAGTGTATACAATATGTAAAGTGGTCATATGCTCAATCTCAAAGTTAGAGTATCAAGCGCATTGTATACATAATACAACTACCGCCAAGTGCCGTAATATGATCAGTCACTTATATGTGGACTGGCCTGCAGCGTGAGATCTGCAGCGTAAGCACTATGACGTTTTGACCGTTCGGTCCCAAGCGCATTCCAATGTATATGCCTTCTGCATGTACATATAACAACATATATACAAATACATATGGCATGCTATGTACTCCCGTTCTGCCGCTGCTTTGAGCGACAGAACTCCAAACTCTATTATGTACATTAGGCTAAGTCGATATTAAAATAACTTCATATATAAATTGAATAAAGATACTTAAAACACATCGGACGTGTTTTCTATCGGGTATAAAAATAAGTCTTTACAATATTAGCTGTTATGTTTTTTAATTATTTTATTGTGATGCGTGATAATGCATCAGCAACGAAATTGTCTTTTCCCTTGAGATATTCTACAGTAAAATCATACTCTTCTAAGTCTAATCTCATTCTCGTTAATTTTGAACTTGGGTTAACCATTGAAAATAAATATGTCAATGGTCTATGATCTGTTTTGATCTTGAAATGTTGACCATATATATATGGTCGAAAATGTGTTATTGCCCAGTGTATTGCTGCCAACTCCTGTTCGGTTGTATTCTTATTGCTTTCTCCTTTTGTAAATGAACGAGAAGCATATGCCACGGGCAATTGTTTATCTCCATATGTTTGAGTTAACACTGCTCCACAGGCTAATTTACTGGCATCGGTTATGATGCAAAATTCTTTGCTAAAATCTGGGTATTTTAGTAAGGTAGGTTTCATTAGATAATCGAATGCATTCTGGCATTCAATTGTCCATTCGAAAGGAACATTCTTTTTACGTAATCTAGTTATGTGCCGAGAATAGTCGGCGAAGTTTTTAATAAATCGTCTGTAGTAGTTGCAGAAGGCAACGAATCTTCTAGCGCTATCAGCGTCCGTAGGGACTGGGTATTTTTCGATAACGTCGTATTTTTTGTCATCTGGTAAAATACCTTGCTCAGTACATCGTGTGAAACGATAAGAGCCATTGCTCGTTGAAAAAGACGTAATGTTTCTAGACTCTTCTTTTAGTTATATTTGATGAAAACCGGACATTAAGTCCAGACATAAAAAATATTTAGCTCTTCCTAATTGATCGAGAATATCATCTATTCTTGGTAATGGAAATTTGTCTGAAAGTAGTTTTTTGTTTATTTGACGATAGTCTATAACTAATCGCCATCTCTTGGTATCGGATCCTGGTAATTCCTTTTTGGGGACGAGAAGTATTGGGCTGTTATATTCCATTACAGAGGGTTCAACGATTTAATCCGAGATGAGTTTTTCGACTTGTCTGTTAACTTCTTCTTTATGAGTATGAGGAATTCTGTAATTTTTAATGTACACTGTCCGACTATATAAAAGTCATGTGGAATTACATACTTTTCTGTAGATAATTCAATGAATACTAAACCTTTAGAAAGAACTGAACCTTCACCAATTCCAGATATTTGGGTTGAACACTGGCTCAGTATCTTTAACTCTCAATTCTTGTTTATAAAAATTATTAGTAGTTATCTTTTTTTTTTTTTTTTTTTTTTTTTTTTTTTGTATACTTGGTGCAGAGATCTTTTAGTTGTTCTTTAAATAATTGGGGAAAGTTCTTTTGTAATTTTTTCATCACCATTTCCTGGC